>VXBA01002939.1:0-36135 GCA_013399895.1 Serilophus lunatus | reverse complement strand
AAAAAAAAAAAAAAAAAAGAGGAAGTTAGCATTTGCCTTGAAACCTGATTGAGCTTGGAGGAATTGCCAAAAATCAGTGCAGACAAATCATCCATATTCTGTGACAAAGGCTACTTTTACCTCATTCTGCCTGAACTCATCTGCTGGGCTCAGGCTCTGGAGAGCAGAGGGAAATACCTTCAGACAGGTCCCCTGGAAGAACAGCACCTCCCTGCCTTGGCCATGTGTGAAACACTTCCCCTCCCAGTAACTAAGCAGAGCCCACTTCCAGCACCACACCTTGGAACCGGCATGGTAAAAAACCCCAGAAGACCCCAAATCTAAAATAAGGCAGATTTAAATTAGATATAAAGGTGGTTTTACAGTGAGGATGAGGAGTTCCTGGCATCATCACGAGATGAGCTTTAAATGTCCTTTCCAACCCAAACCATTCTGTGATTTTATGAAAAACTCCTCATGATGCCCATCAGTGCCCACCCTCCAAACGCCCTGGAGGACACATCCCTGTGTGCTCTTAACAGCCCATATGGAGGATTTATATCCTTCTGCAAATATCAGTATGAGCAGGAAATAAAAAGGGTCTGGGGTGACTCAAATATTACTCCTGAGGGTCTCTTCCCTCAGCCAGGGGCTCCAGGGGTGGCAATATGCCCGTCTCAACAAAAATGCCTGGTGCTGGTGTGACCTGCTCTGGTGAGTGACGGGCACTTCAGAGGGTGATGCTCTGAGCTCCCCTGTGCCCCTCTGTTTAGGAAGCATGTTGAGGTGATGCAGCGTGTCCAGAGAAGGGCAACGAGGCTGGTGGAGGGTCTGGAGTACAAGTCCCGTGAGGAGCAGCTGAGGGAGCTGGGGCTGTTCAGCCTGGAGAAGAGGAGGCTCAGGGGAGACCTCATCACTCTCAACTCCCTGACAGGAGGTTGTAGCCAGATGAGGGTCAGTCTCTTCTCCCAGGAAACCAGCAGTGGGACAAGAGGGCACAGTCTGGAACTGCACCAGGGGAGGTTTCAGTTGGATATTAGGAAGAAGTCCTTTACACAGAGAGTGACTGGCCATTGGAATGGGGTGCCCAGGGCAGGGGTGGAGTCACCGGCCCTGGAGGTGTTTCAGAAGGGACTGGATGTGGCACTGGTTGACAAGGTGGGGCTGGGTCAAAAGTTGGACTCAGAGGTCTTTTCCAACCTAAGGGACTCTGTGATTCTGTGAAGTGCTTTATCAGAGGGTGTGCTGCTTTCAGCTGGGGGAGAGTTAATTTTCTTCCCAGTGCCTGTGAGGGGCTGTGATTTGGATTTGTGCTGTGCACAGGGTTGATAATACAGAGACATTTCTGTTATTGCTGAGCAGGGCTTGTGCAGAGACAAGGCCTTTCCTGCTTTCCCTACTGCCACAGGTTCAAGGAATTTGGGAGTGCATGGGAAGCTGGAAAGAGACACAGCCAGGACAGGTGACCCCAACAGATCCCACGGATATGCAAGATTATATGACATCATGCTCAGTTTATAAAGTGAGAGGCAGAAGGAACAAGGGGTGGGATGTTTGGAGTGATGCTCTTTGTCTTCCCTTGTCACCATTTCATGTGATGGGTGTAAGAGTCGGTCAGAAGATGGATATTGTCTCAACATTTTCATCAGGGACAATGGGGCCCTGCGCTCCTGGAGGTGTTGAACACCTGCCCAGCCATGGGGAGCAGGGAATCAGTTCTTGTTGGTGTGTGTGGCTTTCACCTTCCCCTTTCCCTATTAAACTGTCTTTGTCTCTGCTCATGAGTTTTCCACCTCTACCCTTCCAATTCTCTCTGCTGGTGGGGAAGTGAGTGAGTGGCTGTGAGGTGTTTGGTTGCCAGCTGGGCTGAAACCACCACAGGGAAGTCGAGGTGACCTGGAGGTGACCTGGCACCCAGCCCTGCCCTGCAGCGATGCCGGGGTGCACCAGCCAACCTTTCCCTTTAGAGAAGCCTTCCCACAGGAGCTGGGCTCTTCCCAGTGGGAATTTCTCCTTCAGGAGATGATCTGGTTTTCTCCTGTGTTTTGGCATTGTGGAACTTCCCAGTGATGTTTTTCTCACCTGGTTCTTCTCACAGACACCAAGTGGGTAAAATCTGAAAAAACGAAAGGAAGGAAGTTTCCGTAACAATGCTGAAAGCTCACACCTATTGGAAAATTATTAAAATATCCTGACATTTTAGAAGCATTTGACGACTTTTAAAACAACTGCTCTCTGTCCCTCTTCCCTCTTGCCATTCCTGCAGCAAAGTCATCCCCAGATCAGACAGTGAGATGCCCGTGGGAAGGGCACTTTCCCTAAGGCCGGAGGGTCAGGTTTGGGCTCCTTTTTTCAGAGGTGTAGCGGGGCTGGGGTGAGGGAGAGCTCTGGGTCCGCACTAGAGGGCACTCCTGCCATGCAAAACTGTGCTGCTGCTCCAGAAAGACGTAGGATATTTCAAAGGCTGCAGCAGAGCAGAGCACAGGGAGATGCACTGTTCCATGAGAAGGGAGATGGACTGCAGTGGAGAAACCCCAAGCACTTTCCCCACTTCCATCCCCGCCAAATCTCCTTGTGATGCTGCAGGGAAGTGTATGAAGTGCAGGTCTCACCGTCCTTGCAGGGTCTTGTCCCTGGAATATTCTGAGTTTGAGAGCACCCACAAGGATCACCAGTCCAACTCTTAAGTAAATGACCTATACAGGGGATTGAACCCATGATCTCGGCATTCTCAGCACCAGGTTTTAACCAACTGAACCAAAAAGCAGCTCATCAGCATCTGGAGACCTTGGAAATGGCCAACAAGCACACGGACCGAGGGCAATCCAGCTGATCAAGTCTACTCGGATTTCTAAAGGCTTTTCACAGAATCCTTATCAAAAGTTTCAAGGAAATTGAGAAAATAGAGGACAAAGGGCCTGGCTTGACCTGGCAGCTGATAGCAGGTGGAGGAGAAGCAGAGGTGGGTGCTGAGCTCTCCTGGTGGGGAGGTGTCCAGCAGACCCTGTGGGCTCCGCGCTGGGACCTGGGCTGCTCCACACCCTCCTGGCCTGGAGAAGACCCTGAGCAGGGAATTGCCAGCATTTGCTGGTGACAAAGTTACTCGAAGCAGCAACGAGAAGAGCAAAATGGGACTGGTTTAGGAGGACGTTACAAAACTGTGTGAACAGGCAATGAAAGGGGAGAGGAAATCTGGCGTCCAAAAATGGTGACAAATCCGGGGGGCTCCAGGCTCACCACCCCCCTTGGGAATGAGGCAATTCCATGACAGTATGCCAGTGTCTCTTCCTAGCCGAAGTTCCCACGCTGTCTCCAGCAGGAGCCGACACCACATCAACCCTCTGAGCAGGAGCCCCCGGGTCGCCCCCACAACACGCGGCTCTTGCCACACACGCGGCGCCTGAGCCTGCATTTGCTGCCAAGATCCCACAGGGATCGGCTTCCTCGGTGTTATTTTTATTTGCTGTGGGGATTTAGTTCAGATGATGTGGAATATGTGTGGCAAATCCACTGCCCGTATCACAGCTCCTGCGAGAGCCTCACACAACAACTCCCCAGTCTGCAGCCGGGTTATTTACAGAGTCTGATCTGTCTGGGCAGCTGCTGGATCCGCTGCTGCAGCCTGAACATTCAGCTTTAATCACCTCTGCCCTGCCCTTTCTTTAGGGGTAGAATAGTAAACCCTTGTGCTCCCAAGTTTCTCACTGCAGGGAATTTTAAGGCTGCGCTTGATCCAGTATTTCCCTACGTCTAAGCCCGAGTCTGGCAGGGTCCTGGCATCAGCCTCCTCAGATGGGGCTGCAAACCTGCTTTGGGGGCTTCTGCAAAAGTTCTTTTCAGTAAATCCTCCTACAGACCTCACTTCCCATGTCTGCTTTCTACCCTTGGATGTTTGCAAATACTTGTCTCCCAAGGAGCTCTGCCCACTCAGACTGTGCAGAGGCACGTTGTGCTGTGCTGGCAAAACTGACTGATAAGAGATTTAATACGGAAACTTGCTCGGAGAGCAGAGAATTAAGATTGTGTCAGTTGATATTCCTGAGAACTGGAGCCCATGGCTGTGCACAGGAGCTGCTTCTCCATGATATGACAGTTCTGCTCATCTGATTATTACTTTTCCATGCTGAAAGCTCAGCCTCCTTATTGAGAGGTCAGTGTGTGGCCTCACCTCGAGTACTGGGAGCAGTTTTGAATGCCATAATATGAGAAGGATCCATTAAAGAGCACCCAAAGGAGGGACATGAAGATGCAGCCGAGGACATTTGGCTTGTTCTGCTGGAGAAGAGGAGACTGAGGTCAGACTTCACCAGGGTCTCCTGAGGGACAGCTCCAATCTCTGCTCCCTGGGAGCAGTGACAGGACCCAGGGAATGGGCTGGAGTTGTGTCAGGGCAGGGGCAGGGGGGAGCTCAGGCCAAGGCTCTTCTTTGCCCAGAGGGGGGTTGGGCACTGCCCAGGCTCCCCAGGGCAGTGGGCACAGCCCCAAGGCTGCCAGAGCTGCAGGAGGGTTGGGATGATCCACTCGGGGACAGGGGTGGATTGTTGAGGTGTCCTGTCCAGGGCCAGGAGTTGGACTCAATGATCTTCGTTAATCTCGTCCAGCTCAGGAAATTCCATGATTCTCTACTGACCCCCAGCTGTACCATGCCCAGCTCTCAGTGGTCTGCCTAAAGAGCAATAATAAATCCCTGCAACACCATCACCTCACCCTTCACATATTGAACAGACACCTCTAAGTACATTGTCATTGATTTAGACAGCATCTGTTTCTGTGCTTATGTGAGGAGTTATTGATTTCGGGTTAATCCCAGGAGTGTCTATTTTGGAGAAGGATTGTTGTGAGCTTGGTCATTCATTCTAAACTTACCCTGAATGTTTGCTGAGAGCTGCATCCACAAAAAGCGACCCCAGAAGCCAAGGCTGGACCAGCTTTAGAGGAAAATCCTTACTCTTAACCTGTGCTGGAAAACCCCACTGCCATTAGAAAGCCTGCAAGGGCATGTCCCAGAGAGCAGTGAGTGCTCCTTGCCTTTTCACATGGAAAGTGCGCTGTTTTTTCCACATAATTGAAACCTGATGATGTTGAGCAAGACCCATTTAATTTGCAGTCCTGCTTTGCTCATTAAATCCCTCGAATTACTTTATTTACTAACATACTTCTTCTAAATTACTTTATTACTTAACTAAATTTATTTATTTACAACGGATGGTAGAAGAAAAAGACAGCTGCAAGCCACAGCCTGAGAATGGCAATGACAAGCCCTGGATTTTGGGTGCTGCCAGCACATTGCTAAAGCTCTGGGCAAAGCAGCTGATGTGTCTCTCAGAAGGACATTTCCTCAAACTTGGGGGCAGATTTTCTGATCAGTTAATTGTCCCCAGATGTTGCTTGTCCAAATGAGCAGAAGCCAGACCCCCTGAGGCACAGACTGAGTGGTGTGAACAGCACAGAGTGAGCAGTGAGAACTCTGGGGTGACTCTGGCAGTGTGGTATCTGCTGTTTGATGGATTTAACAATGGTTGGAAAGCACTCAGCTCTGAGCAACCAACTAAACAAGTGGAGACAAACCAAACCTGCCTTTAGTTTCTTCATCCCCACCAGCCATTCAGGTGTGCTGAAGGTTTTTGTGGGTTTTTTTAATCAAATCCTAGATTCACAGAATATTCTGAGTTGGAAGGGACCCACAAGGATCAAAGTCCAGCTCCTGGTTCTGTGCAGGACACTCCAACAATCCCATCCTCCTGGAGCTCTGGCAGCCTTGGGGCCGTGACCAAACCCTGGGGAGCCTGGGCAGTGCCCAACCACCCTCTGGGGGAAGGACCTTTCGAACAGCACAAGCCAAGAAAGCAAACCTGCTGGTGGGTCTTTGCAGTGCCCTGGAACGTGGGGAACAACAGCTTTTCCGTGAGACCCAGAGAGAGTTTTGCTCCCAAAGTCCCAAAATGAGAGTTTATGATAATAGAGGGTCTGGTGGGAAATAATTTTCAGTCAAAGCTTCCTGAGGGCACCCGGGAGACAATCCTCCACCTAACCCTTGCCATTGGGGATGAACAACAGCTTGCTCACTCCTACAGAAGTGCCTGCTGCTGGTCTGAGAGGAATCAGGAGAGATGGCATCTCCAGCTGCTGCAATAGGTCAGAGTGGAAATATTTGTTCAGGATTCAAGGGTTCTACACCTGCTTGGTGCCCAGTAGGTAACCAGAGGTCCCTAATGGGATATACCCTCAGCCACAGCATATGGGTCATGGACACTCTCTTTACTATTCAGCTCTGGCAGACCAAGAATCAAGTCAAGCTCAATCTGCTCAGCTCACACATCTTTTCTGCTGCAAAAAAGAAGTTGTCTCATACCCTTCTGATCAGATTTTCAGCCTGGAAAGACTAGGCAGCAGTGAATGGATCCTCATCAGGGCACAACAAAGAAATGGTACTTAATCTGTGGTCTCATCATGCAATTTGGGTCCTGTTGCCACATCCCACCTCTTTGTCCCTTAAGTGAGTGTTCCTGAGTGTTCCTGCTGCCCACCACGAGCAAGGGCTGAGCCCCTGTACTCAAGATGTAACATCAACATTCTAATGAAATTTTTGCAGCAGGCAGTTTTAAATCTCCCCTTGACATTGTATGAATGCTGCAAGCCTCCTGTGTGGTGCTGCCACAGCTGCAGCAGACACAGTCTGCAGTGTGGCTCCTGGAAATTAAATGTGTGAGAGATCCTTATCCCCAGGCAGCTGGATGTGAAGAGAGTCATTCCCAGCACATCCAGTGCCAGTCTCATGGCACGTCAGACCATCTGTGCTGGTTTCCTCCTTCACCTTAGGTATTGTAGAGCAGCAACACAAAGGCCACCAGTTCAAGTGGGAGACTTTGCCCCTGCCTTCAGCTTTATCCCTGTGTATTTTACAAAGGGAAATTTCCAGTCACAGGTCCAGAAATTTTCTGTGGTACCCAAGGAATTCAGGGCTCTTCTTCCCTTTCTTGCTGTCATTTCTTATGTTCAGGAGAGCAGGTGCAGCCAGAGGAGGTTCTAGCACAAAGCCTGCCTTCCTGCATTATTTGCATTTATTGCATTCCTGGGATTTACATTTGTGCATTCCCAGCCCTTCCATCTGACCCTGAAAGCCTGAGTTTTTTGGGAAGAGTTAAGTGAGCAGGGGCCAACAAAGGAATTTCACCACACTTTGTTCTATGTGATTTACCCTGTTGGGTCTTATTTATGACACAGCAAAACAACCATGGCAATATTTGCTTATTTGCTCACTGAAATACTATGTTTTGCAGGGCTGAAGTGGCACACTTTAGAGCTGTGCTGCTGAACCAGTCACATCAGAACAAATGTAAATCCCTATTTTTATGCACTTACATTATTAACCCAACCCAGCAATTACTGATGAGAACCTGTGATATACTGCACCCCATTTCAAGGATGAAAAAAGACTGTTATTTCTCCTTCTTATTTATTTCGTCTTCTCATTTCCACATGTCATGATCAACACGTACATCAACACTGAGACTTAATAAACTGAAGTGTTTTTTCCTCTGCAGCTCAGGAGTGCTGAGGGGTTTGGCTTGGCTCTCAAATGGTGAAGCTCCTGCAGCTTAGCAACTCATCTGTAATTAAGGGCATCTGTCTATAAAACATCCTCCTCTATTAGAGCTGTTTTTTCTGACAGGTATTAAGGGCTCCTTTAGCTGGATTTTATTTCCAGCCAACACAGCAGTGACTATGCCAATCCCTCCTGGACCTGGGGACATCACACCCTCTCCAGGGTCGTGCCCTGGGCACAGGGGAGGGTGCCCTGTGCCTGTGAAATGCAGATTTCCAGCTGGTGCCCAAACCCTGTGATTCTGGGTGATGTAATACCAAGAAATCCCCATTTCTTGATGTTTCACCAGTGTTCTTGAAAATTCTTGGAAAGGCAGTTTGTCTTGTGCCTGCCAATCTCCCTGAGCCTGCACAGCACCACCAGCTACACGTTGTTTTCCAAACATGTTGGCTTTTGCTCTTGGCTAATCTGACGAGGGTCAAGGGTAAAATTTTGACCAACTTTGTATTCCAAAGGGGACTCCAGGGAGAAATTACAGCAGCTTAAAGGGAGACAACCACATTCCAGAAATAACTGCTGTTCCCTCAGCACAGGGAAAAAAAAGGGGACCCTCAGAGCAACATATTTATTCCAAATATCAGACTTTTTATTTTTTTCTAGAGCTTGAAGAAACTTTTACTGGCTTCCAAGAAAACTTTACAAGGGTACTTTAAAGGAAGCCAGGAACTTAAAGGTAGTGGTTGCTCATAAGAACCAGTGACAAGACCCTGGGGGAGTCAATACAAACTTCAAAGTTCACTTTAATGACAGAAAGAACCCTGGGCCATGTAATAGTGTATTAACCTTCTCAGTTTTCTCTTATATAGCTTCATCTTCCCCCTGTTTCAATGATATAAAAAGAACATCCTTCAAGTGTGCTACAAGAGCAATAGATAAGTAAGTTTTTCCTTCTCTCTCCACCAGATCAAATGTGCTGCTGAGATCTGTGGGGGTTTTTAGAACTTGCAGGATGCAGCTTCTGAGCTTTTGGTAGAGTCATTACCAGGGTCTGTTCCTGCTGTTTACAGAGTCCATCACACTGTCAAGCCTTTGTGTGTGTGCTGAGGTGGTTCCTCATCAACACCACCACACAATCTGAGTTTAAAGCTGGGCTTCAGGGGACAGTTCCTGTTGGTTTGCCAGAAATCCAACATGACATAACAATTTCTCTTGCTGTAGATAAACATCCCTGGAAAAAAATGCCACCCAAACTCACTGTTTCCTCAGGAGGGATATTTCCAGCTCTGAAAAACAAACGTCTTGGCTTTGGTTTGTTGCTTTGTTGCAAGAGATGCAGCCCATGGCTCAGCTTTGGCCTTTTCATAGCAGTGGGAGGTCACTGTCCTGTGACTCCCTTTAGATGACTTTTGTTCAGAGAATATTTTGAGGATTGCTAAGATTAGCCATGATTCATGAAAACAAGGCCTGTTTTGCTGTCCACAGACATTTACACATTGTAGCAGTTTCCCTGATCTCTGTGGCAAAGCAAGGAACACAGTGGAAGCTCCTATTTTCCATTAAAATCTGGAGCATTGTAACTGTCAAGGTTTGCTTTTCATATTCCGCGTCTCACAGGTAAAATTGGGACAACTCCGCAGCATTGTCAGGCAGTTTGGACTGGGAAGAGCAGCCACGGAGACAGGAAACATCTGATAGGAGGAACAATCTAAAGGAATTTCTTCTTGGAATCTGCAGAGATTGGGAATCTATCCCTAGACAGGTATTGCCAAAGTGAGCCCAGGGTATTTAAGTTTGTTGCAGCTAAACAGGTAAAGTTTAATGAAGGTTTAACTAAACTTTAACTAAACAGTGAAGTTATTATTGAGAACTAAATTTACCATAAGGGTAAGTACAATGCTCCATAAACAAACAGCCCCAGCACAACGGGAGTGACCAGGGCAAAAATCAGTCATGGGAGCTGGAAAAGCCAACTATGGGATAAACATCTCTGTAAAAAAGGATACAGACAGGAAGAAATACACATTTTACCTCCAAATTATGAAATTGCATGACGTTTCCATACCCCACCCTGCAGAATCCTTCAGCCCTCACAGCCATCACCTCCTACCAAATTCTCTTTAGCACTAAACTAAACCCACCTGGACAAGGTGTCAGAGCCCAGGGATGGGCTCCTGGATGGGCACTAAGTCATGTCTGACAGCAGGATGATTCTACACCTCATCATAGGAAGAAGATATGGGGCCTCTTCCAGAAGAAAAGTAGAATTGTGTCAAAGCCCAGTGAAGTTTTGTGCTCATATACAATCTACTGGTGCTGGTTTTGAACCCCAGAAGTATCTCATGTAGAAATGCTGGGGGAGAGCTTTGTACCTTCTTGATAATCAAGTGTTTCTTGGAGTAGAAGCCAAATCAGAGCATCTGGCTCTAAATGCAGCTTAGATCCAAAGAGACCAAAACCAAAAGATGGTTTTCTATGAGCCCAACTTCCGCTGAACAAAAGAACCCAGCCCTAATGCCTTCATTAACAGTCATTCCCTAATGACCCAGGGCAAACTTGCACCAGGACTTGGCACTGCAGGGAAGGTCTTAAGGATGTTTCAGCTCCTTCAGACTCCACCAGCAGAAAGCTCCTTTATTATGCAGCCTGGTGGTAGCAGAGTGGGGCTGCACTGCATGGAGCTAGAAAATAGGTGAGCATTTAATAATTTAGCAATTAATATTCCTTTTGGTCTTCTCCACTTTTCACAGCAGCATTCCCACCAGAGGCCCTCCCAAGAGCCTTCCCAGCATTTCAGGAGACAGTTTAGCTTTGGTTCACAAGGTTTGTGTGGAGAGAAAGGAGTTCAGGGGGCTTTGCTACTGATCTTGCACAGCCACAATGCATCTGGATCCCTTCCAAAGCACCTGGATCCCTTCCAAAGCACCTGGAGATCCCTTCCAGTGCATCTGGAGATCCCTTCCAATGCATCTGGTGATATCTTACCAGCTGGCAGAGGATTATCCCACATTTCCAACATGGAAAAAGCCTAGGATGGACTAACAGCACTGGTCTAACTGGGCCAAATTCTACTGCATCCATGAAGGAGGCAAGTTTGCCTCTAGACTGTGGGAACAAAGCTGATTTGTAGGAATGTTGGGGGTAAAAATAGAACTCCAGGAACTTCAGCTGAGGATGGAGAACAGTCCTGTCTGGTGGACAGGTCACAAGGCAAGGTGGAAACCTGCTGTTGGCCTGGGTCAGACCTCAGCAGCCACTGCTCAGCCATGAGGAGATAGTGCAAACCAGGAGCTGTGCCAGGAGAGACTCCTGCCATCAAACCACATCTGCAATGAGGGGACAGCTCCATGTTGGGACAGTGCTGGGAGGGCACAGTGCTGACAGGGCACAGCACGAGCTCTCCTGGTGTCCACTGGTGTCAGAGGTGATAGCACAGGGGTGGAAGTGGCAGCAGTAAAAGTCAGCAGGAACAACTCCTTTCCAGGCCAGTGAGAGCAGTGCAAGGGTCTGACACCGAGGTGAAAACCTCAGGACACAGTGACTGTGAGAAATGCAGTTGCAGAGGGGTTTCACTCAGCAGAGCAAGGACAAAGCCTTTCAAGCACCACCGAGCCTTTCCCACTCACCAGCCCATCACTTTTCATTACTAGAAGCATTTCTCCTCATCCAAGTGCTTCCAGCAGAAGTACACATTGGAAGCATATTATTTTTCAAGTCCAGGTCTGAAAACAGCCTGTATCAAACTGTTCCTCTCTCTCCTCCTGTCAACCAGTGTCTCTCATGGCTCAGCCATGTGTTCCCAGGCTACAAGCCCAGCTGCTCTTGTAAACCATGCTCCGAGCACATGTTCCTGCATGGGATGTTCATTATTATTTTCAGATTTGTTTTATTGGTGTGTGTCCTCACTGCGTGCCCCCAAAGAGCTCCTTTCAGCAGGATTTGTACAAAGTTGCTTGATTGGCTTCAAGCTTCTTTGTGAGTTTACCAATGCCAAGCTCAGGCACTGAACCCATGCCAGGTAATTCATCATTTCTCCTTAAAAGCTATAGACAGAACCCTGCTCTTGGCTTGTCAGATAAAGGCCTGAGAATTGCCTCCCAGCCCACCTAATGAGGGTTTGTGTTTTTCTGCGCTTGGGAGGATGGATGGTCTTAATTTCCGATTCCTTTCAAAGAGAGCAATTTTCTTCCACAAAAAAGACCAGGAATAATAGACACAATGTGGCTTATTCTGAGTCACCCTTTAACCATTTGTACTTATATTTTCTCTTTGTGCATCTTCCCATTAAGACCCTGAAACTCTTCAGCTGTTGCTGTGTTTTCCCTGCCATGAGACATTTCTGTGCCTGAGGGTTTAATGCACAGCCATCACCCTCTCCCAGACTTTCTGCAGCCTGACAGAGTCTCCATAAAAACCTCCCTCAAATTCAAGCTGTTCAAGACTGGGTTGTTCTATTCCAGTCTCCAGGGCCTGTCTGTTTGATGTGAAGAAGCCAAAGCACAAGGGAATGTGCAGGGACAGAGATTCTTCTGAGCCCAGAAATCATCCAAGTAACAGCCCAGGGCACCAAGGTGGAGGCTCTACAGGAGGTTCTAACCAGCCTGGTACTGCCCATATTTACCACTTCTACCCAAATATTCATGGGTAGGACAGGGTTTTTTCATTGCCTACGTTTGGCAAAATGCTAAATATGAAGTTGTGTCCCACTTCTCTGCTTCTTGCTCACTTCACATTCGCCCCACAGTTGTCACTGTTTCGTTCCCAGCTGGAAGCCCAGGCTGAGGATTGTTGGTCACAGAGCCCATCACATTCAGCTGGTTTCCTTGAGCACCCTGATGGCTCACAGAGGGAAGATAAAGCAGTAGGGAAGAGATAAAAGAGCTGATCCATCTGCTGGATGCTCCTCCTGCTGGCTCTGCAATGAGGATGAACTGAAGGATCCCTCCCTTGCTCACTGCCATGGCCAATCTCAGTTTGCCTCAGGTGAGTAAAACATAACCCATCCAGCAAGGCCATGGTTCTCCATTGTAAGGCTCCAGGGAATGGGCTGGAGTTGTGTCAGGGCAGGGTCAGGGGGGAGCTCAGGCCAAGGCTCTTCTTTGCCCAGAGGGGGGTTGGGCACTGCCCAGGCTCCCCAGGGCAGTGGGCACAGCCCCAAGGCTGCCAGAGCTGCAGGAGGGGTGGGATGATCCTCTGGGGCACAGGGGGGGCTCTTGGGGATGGGCCTGTGCAGGGCCAGGAGTTGGACTGGATGGTCCTTGGGGGGCCCTTCCAGCTCAGCACATTCTGGGATTCTGTGAAAGAGCTCCAAACAGGAATCAGGTATACTGAATCTACACCTTTACACCTGACTGCTCCAGGCCTCATGACTTCAACACCAAGTAGGGAATCCAGCAGCATCCCATCGATGTGAGTGGGAAAATGCTGCTTTACAACAGGAAAGTTTCAATTTTTCCATTTTCCCTACATGCTGAGGCAGATAGCCACATATAGGGAGCAGTACGGTGGCTGCAGCAGCCTCTGGAGATGCACCAGCCTTGGCTTCATGGGTGATAAACTGACAGGAACAAGGAGAACTGGAGGCCAGACTGTACCAGCCTTGTTCACCAAGTGTGGCAGCAGCCACAGGATTAAGAGTTGTCCCAAATCGAGCACTGTTGTGCAGGGAATGGTGTGTGTCCATAAGGCCGTGTGCCCTCTCCATAAGGCCATGTGTCCTGGCCGTGCCAGAGCACAAGCAGCCACTCTGGGACAGTGCTTCCAACTCCCTGGAAAGCCTCAGTGGTGGGATCCCCCTTGATGTCACTGGAAGGGAATTTCTTCTTTAATTTTATTGCTTTTGTCACCATTCTGCACAGCTGTGACAGGGCACAAGGTGGAGGAAGTGTCCCAGTGGGATCCAGAGGTTGGAGACAGGAGGAGGAAGAAACTGTGGAATACAGCCATGAGAGCCTTGGCAATGATTATCCATGTCTCTCCCATTCAGGCACATCAGTGTGAGATGTGGATGTGATGAACCACCCCGTGGTGCCCACTGCTGACAGCTCTCCTGCTCCTGGAATGTCTCTGAGCCCACAGCAAAGGCAGGATGCTGGAGCAGGGAAGAAAGAAGCAGCAGTTTGAAGGTGCCACTGAGCTGAGCCTGGGATTGAGGGACAAGCTCAGACTGCACAGATGCCCCAGGACTACATCCAGGAGGAGGTTGGAAGACGCCTGGGAGGTCACCTGGGCACCCCCAGCTCGAACAGAGCCACCCAGAGCCAGTTGCCCAGGACCATGTGATGGGCAAAGAACCACGACCAGCACTGAAGTCCCTCTCCAAACCAGATGGACCTTGTAGGCCTCAGGAGGTGCTACAGACCCTCCCAGTCAGGATGACCAAAAAAATGGATCACATCCATTGTCATAGCCCCTCTCCAGACCACAAGGACCCCATAAGCTTTAGGGCTCAGCACCAGGAAAAGGGGCAGGAAGCAGAACCCTCTCAATGAAACACAATCTAGCCACTCTGTATGAAGCAGTTGCAGCGTGGAATCTCCCTGCCTGAGTAATTATGACTGATGAAGCCTTGTCAAACATCACACAAAATCCAGGGGCTGGAAACAAGCACAGAGCTGTGCCATTAAATACACTCTCTTGGCTGCAGTCATTATCTGGTGGCACCCAAGGCACCAGGCTCTTAAGGTCAGAAGGAAGGAAGCAGAAGAGTGCTGGGAGTGTTTCTTATGGTGCCACTTTCTCACTACCCTCAGTGAAGAATGAGCTCCAGGAAAGATCACCCTGAAAATTCAGATACCAAAGAGTAGCTTTGAAATATGAAAGTTCATGGATCAGCCACAGGGCCCAAAGCACAGCACAGACCCCTGAGAAAGAACTGACATGTCTGAAGAGCTGAGAGGAAAAAACAAATACACAGCTGTGTTCCAATGGGAAGCAGTGGGTTATAATGGAATTCCAGACTAGTTTGGGTTGGAAGGGACCTTGAACCTCACCTCATCCCACTCCCTGCATGGGCAGGAACATTGTCCACTATCCCAGGTTGCTCCAACCTGGCCTTGGACACTTCCAGGGATGGGGCAGCCACAGCTTCTCTGCCCAACCTGTGCCAGGGCCTCCCCACCCTCACAGGGAAAGATTCCTTCACAATATCCCATCTAACCCTGTCCTCTGGCAGCGGGAAGCCATTCCCCCTTATCCTGTCCCTCCATCCCTTGCCCCAAGTTCCCTTCCTGTTCTCTTGGAGCCTATTTAGGCACTGGAAGTCCACAATGATTCCCCCCAGAGCCTTCTCTTCTCCAGGCTGAACAATCCCAATTCTCTCAGCCTTTCCTCATAAAAGAGGTGCTCCAGCCCTTGGAGCATCTTTGTGGCCCATGTTTCTTTCCTTCTTTGATAAATTAATGCAATAACTATAAGAGGCCAAATATCATTGTTCCTTGTTTGTAAACTTCCCAAACTATTTGGCTGGGAAAGGGGATCCATCCATCTTGGTGTCCTTCCAGGGATGAGCTGAAGGAGAGGAAAATCCCTGCTGAAAATGTCCTGCTGTGTTGGCAGTTTTGTGACTCCAGTATTTGGGGTGGTGCAATTTGAAAAGAGAATCCAAAATCCCTGGAGCAGCACATTCCCTCAGTGCAGGTTCCATTTCACTGCAGAATTAAGAAAAAATTCTTGTATGAAATGTTTGCAAAGGCAAATGCTCCCAAATTTCAGAGGCTCCATAGCTCAGGGGTTAGAGCACTGGTCTAGTAAACCAGGGGTCGTGAGTTCAAATCTCACTGGAGCCTGGGGATCCTGAGCCTGCTGTAAAGATCCTACTGCTTTACCCTCCTGTTTATTTCCAAAATGGTGCTGTAATGTTTTTTAGAGCATCCACCACAGTCCATGTGAAATGCAAACACCCTACAGCACCTGTACCAAACAACAGGCAATGAGAAGCAGAGAAAATAGCAATGGTCAGATTTGCACCCCCAAAATATTTTTAATGCATAGCAATCAGAGAAGGGAAACACCTAATAATGAGATTTAGAGCCTTCTGAACCCTGCAGACTTTGTGAAGCTCATTGATAACAGATCTGAAATGGCTGCTGGATATTTACAGTCAGATGTGGTACATCTCTTCATACATCAGCAGGATGATCAAATTATGTCTCCAGAGCTCAGTGATTGCAGAGCTGGCTGAAAAAATTATAAATATGGTTTGTGGAGGAACAGGAACATCAGTGGACTACAGAGCTCTGCTGGGGGGCTGGAAAGGTAGAATTTTTAAGAATAGCAAAATATCTAGAAATCAATCTATTTTTCATCCTGACTTCCATGAATTACAACCCAAATTTATGAGATTTCCTCCTCTGCCTTTGCACATGTTCCTTTTTCCTTCTCGTTTTCAAATAGACTTCCTATATTGAATCCATCCAAGTGATCCAATCCAGAGATATAAAAGGTCATTTCTGAATGTGAAAAGGGCCTTTTCCATTTGAAGGGAAGAAAGCTCAAAAGCTTGAAATATTTTTGTCTTAAGGTGGGCACTGGTGCCAGGAGGGACTTGGTGCTTTGTTCACCTCTGTTCAGGCTCTTTCCTCACAGCTCTGTTGTCCCAAAACAGAGAGTTTTGCTGGGTTGATCAGTGTTTCCTCCACATGGAAAGTGACCTGCAGGAATTTCTTGGCTTTCTTCTACTATATCACAGTGAGGCTGAAGAAACAGAAGCCAGCAGGGCTCCCAGTAACCTGCAGCCCAGTAAAGCACCACGAGTTGTTGTTATTGTAACCCAAGACACTGGAAAAAGGACAAATGTATTTTACTAAAACTGAATTTGTCTCTAAACTGTTGTTGCTCAAAATCTCTTTACCTGGCCCCTCATTCCACCTTATCTTGTGTTTTGCTTTCATATGAGACTGCTGAGCAAGACCCAAAAAAACCTTCGTGGTTCAAGTTCCCTTTTGCAATCAGGCTCGTGGTTCCAGCTCAGCTGAGCCTGTTGGGGATGGAAATGATCCTTTGAAACTTTAATGTCTTTCATCTCCGAGCAAAAGTGGCAAATGTTCAGGAGATGTTTTCCTGAATTCTTAATCTGTGTGGTTCCTCATATTAATGGGAAAACTCCTCTCCCAGTGACCTTCCTGCAGTGCACAACACCAAACACACTGATGCTGCTTGTCAAACATGGTCCTGGTGCACAGAGGATTTTCCCAGTGGGCCTGGACCTGGAATCCCTGTGTGTCCTTCATCCATCATCTGTCTCCCTGCTGAAAATAGGACTTTTCAAAAATAGAGCTTCTCTAGAGAGGCAAAGGCAGCAAGGAGGTTTATATCCATATTCTCAGGCCCAGGTAAGTGTAGGAGAGAGGGAGGAAGGGCATCTTCTCATCTTTATTGTTCCCCAGGGCAGTGCTCACATCCCAAAGCCTGATAGATTTCAAGAGTGTTTGGACAACACTCTCAGGGACAGGGTGGGATTGTTGGGGTGTCTGTGCAGGGCCAGGAGTTGGACTGGATGGTCCTTGTGGGTCTCTTCCGAGCTCAGGAGATTCTAGGATTCCTTGATCTTTGTTGACCTGTGAGAAGGAAATACTTCACCTGTGTTTAGAGATCCAGGGAATGTTGTGTAGCTCTTCCACCAGGACTGTAACAAGGCTGTTCCCCATGGGTTTGTTCAGGGACAATTCTTGCTCTTTAAAGCTGTGACCTACCTCAGACAGTCTTTCATTGCTTTCTTTCGGACATTTAAAGGTGTTGTCCTGGACTCTGCATTTCTCTGGAATGCTTTTCATTCCTGGGGCTCCCTCCAAGGATTGCTCCCTCCAAGCTGGACAGAGAAATCAATTATTTCTTTATAAACAACACTGAACTTTGTGGCCCAGCAGGCTGGAACCTCAAGGTGCCCTGAACCCAAAGACCACGTTCTCAGAGCCACATTTCTGCCTCCGGTTCAGTTCCCGTGGAGGCCACAGACATCTCAACTAATCCATTGCTTAAGTCATGTGAGAAACAACAAATAAGTAATTTAATTCATGGAGGGTAACTTTGAGCAAGAGCCAGTGAAAATGTTCCCGTGTTTAAAGAGGTTTTAGACTTAGAAATACAATTTACACTGATGTTAAAATCTAACATCCACAAGGATCAAATGAGCCCTGAGCCTCTAACCCAGAGGAAAAATATCAAATAAAATTGGCAGGACTGCAGAATTCAGAGTGAGGGAAAATCACTCACATTTATCCAATTTTCCAGTTTTCTCATAATGAAAATGCTCAATCCATTATTCCAAACAAGATATCGTGGTTTTAATAATATTATTTAGAAAACAAATATAAAATGCTTTGCTTGCATCCTGGAGAAAGGGTGACTATAGCTATTAAAGGTAGGACAGCTCCAGTTTGCACCATTAACCTCCTGCTGTAGTTTACTGTTGCACCACAGGCTCAACCCCAGCTTCCCCACAGAGCTGAACTCCACACCTACACACAGTCAGATAAATCCCTAAAATGCATAAACTGTGCCAAGGGGTTTGGGCACTTGCTCAGCTGGAGGCATCTGCCCTGGGGATGTTTAGGTGGGAAGAAAAGCCCCTGCTGCTCTCCCAGTCCTTCTGCTGACACGTCTGGAAAGTCAAACTGGCATTTTGGGAAAAGCGAACCACACCAAAAACTAGGAAAAATAAAAAAGAGATAATGAGAAGTGCTCATAGGTCTATCCACACTTTGCAATGGCCATGGACCAAGGGATCTCTTTCAAATCCTCCTCCCTGAAGGACAGAGATATCTCCAATTAAGGCTCCCTGTACCTGCCAGGTACTGTCAGCTCCACAGCATCCCCAGGGAGATCTGCGTATCATCCACCCACATCCACGAGGATTTCTCCACCTCATTGGTTCAATTTTTTTGTCATCTCCCTGCACTGAAAGCACAGGAACAGATTCCTCAGGGAAGTGCTGGAGTTACCACCCCTGGAAGTGTTCAACAAATGAGTAGATGTGGCACCTCATGATACGGTTTAGTGGGAACAGGGGTGTTTGGTCAAAGGTTGGACTTGATCCTGGAGGTCTCTTCCAACCTTTATGTTTCTGTGATTCTGTCATCTCCTGGAGCCACTCAATCACCACCTGCTTCTCCTGAACTACAAGGTCTGAAAAGAGCATTCCCGTAAGATCCAGGAATGCAACAACTTCAGTGAGACCTTCTGGCTGCCCAGAGAGCCTGAATGCAAAGATGCTGTGAACTAAAACTGCTGTGAAGGTGGCCTTGGTGCACCCCAAGCTGCCAGGCTGACATGGCACCTTCCCAGGAGCACTGAAATTCTGGATGACCTACCCCTGACTGCCCATTTCTTTGAAATATGGCAACCTCCTGCAAACACAGAGCCCTGGCAGCAGGCAAAGCTCATCTCCAGGCTGGACACAGGCACAGCAGCTCATAATCCAAAGCTTCTGGCCAATAGCACCATATCCCAAATATGAATGTATGGCAAGAATCACACACTGGTTCCAGGAGAAAACCCCGAAGCAGCAGTTCCCATGGGCATAAAAGCACCCATGGATATGTCTCCAAGCCACAGACTGGTGGGACAGGTTTTCAAGGCTCTTCCTTAGCACCCAGTGGGATTTGCACAACAGGAAATTGTTTCAGGAAATGCTGCAGGTCTCAGTGTCCTGACTGTGCTCCTCACCTTCAAAATGTCCTTTTCTTTCTTGTCTTCCCTTGTCTTCTTCAGGTCCCTCAGGGTTTAATACTGGCATTATAATCCTCCTGGACTCCATCAGTGAGACACCACTGACCCTCTCAGGGCAGTTGGAACACGAGGTGGCCTTCCCAGCAGACATCTTTGTTCCTGTGGGCCATACCATGGAAAACTTGGAAAAAATATAAGATTGTTGTGGTTACAGCAAATTTAACCAAACTATAAAACACCAACCTCACCCACTTTCTCCTGGGCACCCTGCCATGCAAATAGGAACTGAAGGGCAGCCCCAGGATGGGGGCAGGAGTCTCTCAGGACACGGCAGGGGAATGGAGGGAGATGGAAGGACTTTATTGTGTTTATTTTGCAACAGGAAGGCTAAAAGTAGACATGACTAATTCATATAAATACCACAGGAGTAAACAAGCAGAAGGAGAAAGAACTATTTAAACTCAATTACATGATGAGCAGGAATGAACATATTAGGCTGGAATTTAAAAATTTAAAAAAAAAAAAAAATGAGAGGAGTCATTTTTTCAAGCTACCCAAGCAACAGAAGGAGGAAAGCCCATGAGAGGTGAGAGTGAACCAGCAGCTTATGGAGGAGCTGGAGGGCACAGCCAGACTCCAAGAGCTCAGAGTTCCTGCCTTGTATTCTGGTGACCAACGATATCACAGAATCACAGAATTCCAGACTGGTTTGGGTTGAGAAGGACCTTAAAGGGCCTCATTGCACCCTCTGCCATGGGCAGGGACACCTTCCATCATCCCAGATTACCCAGAGCCCCTCCAGCCTGGCCTTGGACACCTCCAGGTGTGACCTTGGCTGAGTCCAGCAGCATCCTGTGCTCTGTGGATACTTGTGTGTATCCCTGGGTTTTTTTAACAGTCTTTTAAGCAACTTGTTTCTCCAAATGCTCCTGAAAATTACTTAAAGCCTGCTTTCCTCCACCCTGGAGAGCTTGTGACGTACCTGTTGATGGCCTCACCTCCCCCCTGCCCGTCAGGGAAACAGCTCATTCCCTGTGCAAAGCCCACTTTGAGAGCTCCCTGGTTCTAATAATGGTCACCTATTTATAGCCTTTGATAATTTGTTTCATGACAAAGAGATTCTGCAAGATGGTCCTTGATTCTTGCAAGTTTGTAATGATTTTTTCCCTTCCTGTGTTACTGAAAGTAGCTTTTGTGCTCAGAAAAATGCCTGTAATAAAGGCTGTTTCATGTGTTCAGAGTAAATGATAGGGACTTTAATAGGCTTCTGAGGAAAGCATAGAATTTCTCTTTGTTTCCTTTCAATTCTTTTCAATCTTCTGGGTCAGATGAGCCTGCTTTAGCCTGAAATTTCTAAGAGTAGGTACAAAGTGAAGTGCTGTTTAGCCTTGCCCAGTCCTGGGCTCAGAGTCTGGTGATGGCACCTTGCAAAGTGTGGAGATGGCACTGGCTGGGTTTCATTTTCTCATTCCAGGACTGTCTCTCACCAGATATGACAATTTAATTATTTCTCTTGGGCCAGCTATTAAATGGTGTTGGCATTGATACAACTGCCCAAGCCTTTTCCTCCCTCAGATTTTTGCACCATCACAGCCACAATTACATTTCTGTTGCACTGTGGACTATGGTGCTCACCTGCATCACTGTCACTCCAGAAGACCACTGCCATTTTCTGCATTTTCTATCGTATTTTTAACCTAAAGAGGAGTTTTTTCTCTCCTCACATCTCCAGATGGGAATGTTGGTGGCCTGTCTCATCTGCAATGGGGAAGCTGAAGCAGAGGGAGAAGCCTTTCTCTTTGCTGGCTCAGATATCACAGCCTTTGTGGGGAAAACAGGACAGGGACAATTGAGCCCCGAAGCCACAGCCAGACCTCTGCACTCTGCCAAGCCCAGTGGGGCCTCATTAAGCCCCAATAAGTGGTATTTCATTAGTCAAGGCTCAACATCGTTGTTCTTCTCTTCTCACCTGGTCCCAGCCGTGCCTGGAGTTCCCTCACAGTTGAAGATTTGAGCAATTCCCTGGTGGGTTCCAGCTTTGTTAACTTGCAGAACCACAGAATCATGGAATCTCCTGAGCTGGAAGTGACTCACAAGGACCATGGAATCCAGCCCCTGGCCCTGCACAGACACCCCAACAATCCCACCCTGTCCCTGTTGTCCAAACCCTCCTGGAGCTCTGGCAGCCTTGGGGCAGTGACCAAACCCTGGGGAGCCTGGGCAGTGCCCACCCACCCTCTGGGGGAAGGACCTTTCCCTGAGCTCCAACCTGACCCTGCCCTGACACAGCTCCAGCCCTTCCCTGGGTGCTGTCCCTGCTCACAGGGAGCAGAGATCAGAGCTGCCCCTTGGGAGGAGCTGCAGATCATGATGAGACCCCTCAGTGTCCTCCAGGTGCCCTCAGCTGCTCCTCATGCGGCCCCTCCAGACCCTTCACCATCTTTGTGTCCCTCCTTTGGACACTCTTGAATAACTTCAGATCTTTCATATATTGTGATGCCCAAAGCTGTCCCCAGGACTCCTGCTGCTCCTGCCTGGGCTGTTCATGGCCCTGCACCACCTCTGCCTTTCCCCTTTCCTCATTTCCCAGCCTTTACCTTTTGCTTGGACTTCCCCTTTCTGTGCACTCCAAGCTGATGATCCCTGCATCTCCACGAGCACTTCCAGGTGCCAGCTGGGACTCCTCCAGGCATCCCAGCAGCAAGACACCTTTGCCAGCAGTGGAAGGTGCACAGCCCATTCCCACACTGTCGGTGGGATGTGTCTAGGACCACCAGGAGGCATTAGTCCTCCATCAGTCCTCCACCAAGGGCAGGCAGGCGGGGAGAAAGCCGTGCACGGTTGCTCAGCTCCAGAAATCTTATCCCAGTTTTCCTGCAGTGCCTGGTCATGCCTTTCAGGTAAAACACAGTTACAGGAGAGACAAAGCCTCAGCACCGGCACCAAATTTGGGGTCCTGAAAGTGCAGAAGTTTTTTTTGGCCTCCTACATTGAGTCATCTTTGGGGATCTCCATTACCATGAGAGGGCAGCACCTGAGCTTGCTGGAATTGCTCCTGGATAAGGAGCTTCCAGCAAAGATGCATCAGACTCTCTGGAAAACATTCAGCAAACCTACAGAGAATTCTTTTCCTTCTAGTCCAAGAGTTAGGCAGATGATGAGTCCAAACTAAACCTTTCACACAGCTGCCCTTCACAGTTGGGCTGTTTGCCTCTTCCTACAACCAGATTCACAAAAGGATCTCAAACTGCCAAGAAATTCTCCCTCTTCCGCAGGAATTCACAGGACGGAGGTGAATTGCATTTTGTGCATTTTGTTTTGTTTTCTCAGCTGTTGTAACCAAAGGGTCTCAAGAATTTGTGGGGACCTGGGAGGGTTTGTGAGTCTTAAACTCCAGATGGGTCTTTGTATTTCCTGCACACCCTTGGCTGTAATTCCCCAGTTCATCTCCAGTAACAAATCTGGACCATGGAATCCACAGGATGATTAGGGGGCCTGGTATTGGCTTCCTGTCCTCAGTGAGCCTGAAGTTTCCTTTCTCAGGAAGGCAGAGCTGCTTAAGGTGTATGTCTGCTTTTATTTTCCCTTGTTTCTCTCCACTTCCCAGCAGTGGGAGCAGCAGGATCCAGTTTGCAGGGACACGGCACAGGCTGTAGTGCAGAGAAGGCTTTCACAGCTCTGAGCACAAACAAGCTCCTCTCTGTTTTGGGCAGTTTGTAGCTGGAAAGCAAAAGAGCTATTTCAGCAGACACTGCACATCACATGTATGTCCAGCTGAGGGCTTCGAGGGGGTGCCACTTTTGAAGAAAACCGTGTTCTCTCTAGGAGTGACTCTGTGTTTGTAGAGGTAATTTTCCTGGGAGCCATTCAGGAACTTCCTGATTCAAATACAATGGGCTGTGGCCCTGCAGCTGCATCTCTGCAGCTGAAAAGAAGAGTAATTATTTGCTGTTGACATCAGCTAAGGATCCATCCCATGTCCTTTTTTCAGAAGTCTAGCCTATACCAAGAGCATATGAATGTGAGGCATTGAAAAATTAAAGGATTAGTTTCAAGGAGTTTGTTTTCTGCCATGAAATTCATAGACTGAGCATAAACAAAAGAGGGTGAATATCCCCAAAGAGAACAGAATGAACCTTTTCAGCTGGTTTCATTGGCAATGCATTTTTTTTCACAACAACTGGTTGTCTCAGTTGATTTTGGAAGGAGCAATCAGAGCTGAAACAAAGCTGTTGGGCTTTTCAGAGTGGGAACTGAAATGTTAGATTCTCTGCTGACTTGTGCTGGCCCCATACTCAAATGTGATATTCCCCTTGGCTTTTCAAAGTGTTAATGAAGTCCAGAGATGACCTCGACTCGTGTTTTATATTTCATGGAACATTAATGGCAAATTCAGCCCCCTGGCCCAGCACAGCAGATGGTCAAAATGCAACCTTGGCTCCTTTTCAAGCCCTTTTAGAGCCTGGGGGCAGAGCCTCAGCTGCCTCCCCAGCACAGCCTGAGACACTGCAGCCATTTCCCCCAGCTGGGGATCTGAGGGCAGATATTGGATATTCTGAGCCTCTACCCCAAGGTAAATTTTATACTCATTATAGTCCTGAGTTCAGTCCTGGACCTAATCCAAACCCTGGATGTTGTCCAGAATCTCTTCTGCACTGTAACCATTCCTGATCCAAGTAACACTTTTTTCCACGCCCCGCAGGCCCATCTGTGCCATACACAATTAGATTTGATGTTGTTGGACCTCTTAAGTTTGTAGTCCAGTGGGAAGATGTTCCCATGGTGGGACTCAGGTATGATTCCTCCTGTCCTGCTGGACACTATCTTTTGCATTTTCACAGCCTTTGGGTCAAGATCCTGCCCTTTCTGCAAGGTTAGAGGAGTGAGCCTTGAAATTATATATTCTGAGAGCAACCACTGGTTTATGTCCTTTCCTTCTGATCCCACTAATTTAAGCTCCCCTCTGTACTACAGCTTCTATTTTCTCCTGTACTATCACCCTCCCCTGGGGCTTCCAACCATTTAGTTTCATCAGAGTTTCAGAAATAGAGAATTAATCAAACACTGAGGGAGTGACTCATACTAGAAATTACTACTTTTACACCTTCCTTACCTAGAACACAAACAAGATCTCCTTGAAATTTCACAGGAGGAGGTGTTGGTGTCAAATGTAAAGAGCACAAGCATTTACTATATTAATCTTCCAGCAGAAATATTCACCTCATTGTCTGGAAATCAGAGGCAGAAACAGAGTTTTGGGTGCTGTGAACAGCCCAGAAAGGAGCAGCATGGCCACACTCCTGACTCCTGATAGTTGTGCTTGGTGTGGGAATTGAGGTGACACCAAGATTTGGGTTCATAGAGGCATTTGGGAATTGAGTTGCTGATTCAGAGGCTTGTAAAGTCATCCCAGGGGTCACTGGGAACAGATTATGTCCCGACCCTCCCATAGCATGTGTGGGTTGTGGAGGTGAATCTGCACCAAACAGCAGGTTTGGGATTGACTCAGCCTGAGCATCAAATGGAGAATGGAAAATATTTGTGAGCAATGAATAAAAAACAGCTGCCAAAGAAATCTGCAGTGCCCACAGGGTTTTTTCCCCTAATTTTCTTGGTATGTGACTCCTGAGCACAGTGCCCTCACAGAACCAGTTCAGCTAGAAAGGTCTGACCTTTCTCTGCAGACCAGAGGGACTTCAGGTATTTGGGATTTCACTCACTCACCTTCTGTTCACCTCTCGCACCACGATCCCAATTCACTGGTGCTGAGCTAAAAATGTCCAAGACTTCCAGGATGGAAGGAGAGGGTTGTGCACCTGCCACTTCCCAACAAGTTCCTTGGGCAATGGGATACTGGGGACAAACAGCATCCCAGCGGGAAAACAAACACAGCAGGACCGTGTTTCACAACACGGGGGGAGCCAAACATAACTCAGCTATGTGGAGCAAGAAAACCAAAAGCAAAAGTGTTTCACTAAACACTTCCAAAGTTGTCCTGGTGATGAACGTCTGTGTGTGGCAGGAACCCTGTGGGAGATGCAGGTACCTCAGGCAGCCACCAAAACACAGAACATGCACCAAAGTGACCCCAGTGAGGTCAACACCCAGAGAACAATCAGTTCATCCTTTCCCAGCCACTGCTCAGAGATCCTTAAATCCTGTCAGGGCAGCAATGGGATGCCCTAGGAAGCTTAGTTATCTTCAGAGAAAGATCCAGATACCTAATTGTAGAGGTAGCTGTGAGAGAGGTATCCAGGTGAAAATCCTGCCTGAGGCTATGCAGGGGCAGTGGGAGCAGGGAAGAACAGCCCCTTACCTTTGCAAAACAATCCTGGGCATTACTGGCCCCTTTCCCTGAGCACAAGGCAATGAAACAATGGGAAATCCCAGAAGTTCATGGCTACACAGAGCAGGTCACAGGAACCTCATTAGAGAAGTGGGAGGTGAGTGAAGAAGGGCTGCAGCAGGAGAGGGATGGAGAAGCCACGGAACAGAGCCAGCAAGGGCTTTGGTGATCCAGCTGGTGGAAGTCTGAGTCGGGTGCCTGGAAGCCCCATTTCCTGGCATTCCACCCTGAAACTTCCCTGTGGGAGTTTCCTGTTGCTCAGTTATCCAGCTTGCTGCAGCACCTGCCACCCTTCCCCACATTGTTGTGGGCAGTGGCTGGACGGTGTCACTGGCCAAGAATTCCACAGCCTGCAAGAAAATTCCATTAGGTTTCCAGTGCTCTTCCAAGTTGCTGTGTCTGTCGCAAAGACAGAATAATGTGTGTAAAAGAATTTGCCAGGTGTGCCCTGCAGGCCAAGAGATGGGCCAGAGCCAGGAATGGGTGGCAAGGCCTGGTCCCATGGAATGGTGATACACCTCTGGAGGGAGCTCAGCACGAGCAGGGCTCAGGTGGCATCTGAGAGGTGGCTGCTCATGAGGCTTGGCCAGGAAAAGCTTTCTGGAAGATTCTTGTGATTCTTGAAGTTGGACTGGAGCCCTGCAGAGGTTCTTCCCAAACTTGGTCATTCAGTGGTGCTGTGAGCCACTGGAGCAGAGGCACCAGCAGTGAGGATCTGCCCAGTGCTGTGTTACAAGACAGGAACTGGTGCTGTGACAGTGCACCATTGTCCAAATGTTGTGGATACACTCCAGGATTTCCATGTATGTTCAAACAGCACTGACCTATTTACTAAATCAGCCCCAAACCACCCACATGCTCCATTTCATTTTCTCTTTCATTTAGAAACCTGTCTCTAAATACACGTTTCCCCTGACCCAGCGTGATGGGAGTCACTTCCTCCTCTGAATTTAAAACTTCCACTTTGTCTCTGTAGATGCTCATGGGAACCAGAAACATCTTCACAGAACCCAGAATGTGCTGAGCTGGAAGGGACCCCCAAGGACCATCCAGTCCAACCCCTGGCCCTGCACACACCATCCCCAAGAGTCCCCCCTGTGCCCCACAGGATCATCCCACCCCTCCTGCAGCTCTGGCAGCCTTGGGGCTGTGCCCACTGCCCTGGGGAGCCTGGGCAGTGCCCAACCCCCCTCTGGGCAAAGAAGAGCCTTGGCCTGAGCTCCCCCCTGACCCTGCCCTGACACAACTCCAGCCCATTCCCTGGGCTCCTGGCCCTGGTCCCCCCAGAGCAGAGCTCAGTCCCTGCCCCTCTCCAGCATCTCCTGCTCTCAGAGTTTGGCTGTAACCACTCCTGTCCACCTCCACCTTTCTCCCCTCTCCCTCCCTTCCCAGCAGCACCACTCGGAGCGACAGGAGCAGCAGGAGCTCCGATTGCACCAGCAGATCCTTTCTCTCTCCCCCAGCCCTGTCAGCACCATCCCCATGGGGTCGGGGTCCAGCAGGTGCTCAGGGAGCCTGAATGTGCCCCACATGAAATGTGCCCAACAGCTGCAGCCGGGTCACAGGGGGGGCACCTCGAGGCCCCGAGAGATCCCAACGTATCAGTGACAAACAGGATTAGTGTCACTTGACATTCCAGCTGGTGTTTTGGGGGATCCATAAAACCTGCTTTGTTCCCTGCTCTTGGGGCCCAGCCCTGCCTCTCATTGTGGAGCTCCCTGATCCATCAATCCCAGCACATTGAACAGCCCCTCTCCAGGCAGGTGGGGAGATAGAATAACATGTGTCCATACCCCTGCAGCTCAGCCTCCCTCATGAATTCATGTATCCTGACCATGCCTGAGCACAGCCAAGGGCCCCAGGATGGTGCTTCCATCTCCCTGGAAAGCCTTGGTGAACATGTCATCCCTCGTGATGTCATTGGGAGGGAATTTCTCCTATGACTTCATTCCTTTCTGTTTTACAGGAGGAAGTTTTCATGCTGCACAGCTGTGACAGGTGACAAAGGGAGGGAAGTGTCCCACTGGAATGCTGAGGAGGGAGACAGGAGGAGGAAGAAGCTGCAGAATAAATCCATGAAAGTCTTGGCACTAAACACCCCTTTTCCCTCATCCAGGCACCAGATGGAGGGTCATGGCAGTGGGGGATGTGGGTGTGAGGAACTGCTCTGGGATGTCCATTTCTGACATTGATGTGACACAGGACTCCAGGCACATACAGCAAGAGGGTTCCTGGGAAGCTCAGCACCAGATCCCAGGGCTTTTGGTATGACCTCAGTAACCTGGAGAATCACCTGCCTTGACCTACTGGCAAGGCATGTCTCATGCAGCCCATGGTGCCATTAGACTTCTTTTGGTGGCCAGGACACATTTTCAGCTCTTGTTCAGGTGTTTGAGGATCCAGCAGGATCCTCAGGTTTTATTCTGCAAGTGGTATTCAGCTGGAAAAGGGGAATAACAGGAAAGAGAGGCTGGTCACATGCACTCCTCCTTTTCTGAGAGTGCAGGAAAGTATCAGGTGCATGGTTTTGTACAGTGCAAGTGCAGCTTTAGAATCACGGAAACCCAGAATGGTTTGGTTTGGAAGGGAAGTTAAAGCTCAATTTGCTCCACCCCCTGCTATGAGCAGGGACACCTTCCACTGTCCCAGGTTGCTTCAAGCCCCCTCCAACCTGGACACTTCCAGGGATCCAGGGGCAGCCACAACTTCTCTGGGCAACTTGTGCCAGGGCCTTCCCATGCCAGGGCCTCCCCACACTCACAGGGAAGAATTTCTTCCCAATATCCCATCTATCTCTGCCCTCTGGCAGTGGGAAGCCGTTCCCTGTGTCCTGTCACTCCAAGCCCTTGTCCCAAGTCCCTCTCCAGCTCTCTTGGAGCCCTTTTAGGCACTGAAAGGGGCTCTAAGGTCTCCCAGGGTCCTTCTCTTCCCCAGGCTGAACAATCCCAACTCTCCCAGCCTTGCCTCACAGCAGAGGGGCTCCATCCCTCTGATCACCTTGGTGCCTCCTTTGGACTTGCTCCAATAGGTCTATGCCCTCCTGTGATGGGGACCCCAGAACTGTGGCGGCTGTGCAGGTCCTGCAGAAGGACCTTCCAGAAGAGGGAGAGAAGCACAAAAAGAGCAAATGGACCTGGACCAGCTTTTCCTATTCAGACTCATTAGTTACAGAAACATCAGAAGTGCTGGAAGCTGGAAAGCTTCAAAATGCAAAAGCTGTTGCCAAGACTCATGTTTTCCTACAATGTTTGAACTTTTGCTCCACAAGTCACAGAATTACATAAGATTCCTCATTTTTGCTAAATAAAAATATTCTTCTAATGGAGAAAGAAGAGAAAATATGACATAAACAGGAACTTGAAATCACAGAAATAGGAAGGCAAAAAAACCCCAGGATCTCTGAAGTGATGACAACCTATTAAATCCAAATTTATAATCTGGGTGAGGGGCTCATGGTTTCCAATCATATCATGGCTGGCACAGTGGGTACTGGCACACCTGCTACTCCACACTTTAATCTTGAAGTTCAGTCTTCAGAACAGATAGATTTTTGCTCATTTTCTTCTCTTTTTCTTCACAGCAGATATTTTGTACCTTTAAAAACACCAGTTGGAGGACAGTTCCTCCATTACACAGCTGGGCAGGCGCTGGGATAGGCTGGTTCTCCCTCCTCTTCACTTGTGGTCCAGAACTCCCTCATGTCCCCATGGAGGCAACATGTGAACACACAGACCAAACAAGAAACCTGTGCCCTGCACTCTCCATTCCCAGCCCTCCCTCAGGGCCCCCTCCTGCTCTTCTGAGCTCTCCATCAGGCATCCAAAGCCCCGAGTCCTGCTCTGCTCTGACCTGGGGAGGCCTCACCTGCAATATTGGGGCACTTTGGAGCACCACAAGGTAATGAAGATATTGAGCCACTGGGGAGTGTCCAAAGGAGGGAATGAAGGTGGGGAAGGGCCTGGAGGGGAAGGTGTGAGGAGCAGCTGAGGGCACTGGGTGTGTTCAGCTGGAGAAGAGGAGACTGAGGGGAGACCTCCTTGCAGGGACAACTCCCTGGGCAGGGGCAGAGGAGGGGCAGGGACTGAGCTCTGCTCTGGGGGGACCAGGGCCAGGAGCCCAGGGAATGGGCTGGAGTTGTGTCAGGGCAGGGGCAGGGGGGAGCTCAGGCCAAGGCTCTTCTTTGCCCAGAGGGTGGTTGGGCACTGCCCAGGCTCCCCAGGGCAGTGGGCACAGCCCCAAGGCTGCCAGAGCTGCAGGAGGGTTGGGATGATCCTCTGGGGCACAGAGGGGACTCTTGGGGATGGGCCTGTGCAGGGCCAGGGGTTGGAATTGTGGGTCCCTTCCAAAACAGCATATTTTGGGATTCTGGGATCTCCCTTGTAGCCGTGGTCTCTCCCAAGCTCCATCTGCAGACGCCTTTGGGAGAGGAGAAAGGGCATCAGGGAATGGCAATCTGCTCAGGGTGGCAGGAGACCCTCATCCCCCTCACCCCGTCCTGCCCAGGCTGCCACAATTCCAGCCCCGCTTCAGAGAGCTGGCAAACACGTGTGCCATCCCAGACAGGAACAGCCCCACCCGCTGCTAGGGGGGCACAGAGCAGGGAGGTGTGCAGGGAGCTGATCCTCAGGAGCAGACCGCAGCAAATGCAGCACGTGAATCCCGGCAGGTAATGCACAGAAACCCCCCCCGTGAGGAAGCAGAGCCCACCCTGACTGTGCACATCAAAATCAGGAACTTCCCTTGGAATGTCCAAGGCCAGGTTGGACAGGGCTTGGAGCAACCTGTGATAGCGGGAGGTGCCCCAGCCCATGGCAGGGGCTGTAATGAGATGAGTTTTAAGGTCCTTTCCAACACAAACCAGTCTGGGATTCTCTGATTCTGTGATTCTTTGATCACTGCCTTAAATACAACCCCCTGCTGCCTGAAGGGGAAAATTCTACATTCTTAGGAGAAATGAAAGCAAGCCAAATAAATTATACCTGCAGCTAAAAAAATTATTTCAACTAATTGTAGAATGTAATCTTTTTATTTTTTTCTCTCTAAAAAATCAGGTCACCAGCAGATGACAGTTCCATTTCTTCTCTTTATTGTCTTCCACATCTCACGTGGCTTCAATGGGGGGCAAGAGCAGCAGGACTCACCAGCACCCACTCAGCCAGCCCAGCTCCTGGGGCTTCACTGCAAACATCCACATCCCCAGGCTAGATGCAAGGATATGGGGAAAGGGGAATTTTATCTGTCAAACCATGGCATGGTGTACATTAAAGCAGTGAAAGAGTGAAAGGCCACAGGAATGACCCCAATAGCTGCTGAGGCTGGTGATCCCTGTGATATTTGTACCTCATGGTTAGATTGAAGAAAAGTGGGAGCCAGGGAGGATTTGAAGGAGGGTCATAATTTACCCCCTCCAAAATTGACAGAAAATCAACATTAAAAATTGCATTTCACTGCTTACAGAATCACACAGAGTAATAGAATGTGCTGAGCTGGAAGGGACCCCCAAGGACCATCCATCCAAGCCCTGGCCCTGCACAGGCCCATCCCCAAGAGTCCCCCCTGTGCCCCACAGGATCATCCCAACCCTCCTGCAGCTCTGGCAGCCTTGGGGCTGTGCCCACTGCCCTGGGGAGCCTGGGCAGTGCCCAACCCCCCTCTGGGCAAAGAAGAGCCTTGGCCTGAGCTCCCCCCTGCCCCTGCCCTGACACAACTCCAGCCCATTCCCTGGGCTCCTGCCCTGGTCCCCCCAGAGCAGAGCTCAGTCCCTGCCCCTCCTCTGCCCCTGCCCAGGGAGTTGTCCCTGCAAGGAGGTCTCCCCTCAGTCTCCTCTTCTCCAGCTGAACTTCCAAGTGCTTCCAAGTGCTGCTGCCTGGGCTGTGTCCCAGCTCTGCCATCCCTGCTGGGGGTGGGTTCCCATCCCACTGAGAGCCCCCCAGACAGCCTGGGCGAGCCAGGGGAGGGAGACACGTGTGATGGACCTTTCCTGGCAGAGAGAGAAGCTCTGCTGTTGGATTTTGACTGGTCCCTGTGCAGAGGTTCTGGCCAAGACTCACCATGAACCATCCCAAGGGCTGTGAACCCTCAAACAACTGCAGTTGCAGGAGCTGTAAAAAGCTCCAAAAAGCTCCAAAGCCAGATTCATTTTGTCTACTAAAGATATTTCTCCCTCCAGCTACAGCACTGGCCTCTGTCTCACCTCCACCTCCCTTTCCTGGCACGAGGTGGGCACAAGGGCATACATTTCAGGCCTCAAAGCCAAAACGAAGCTCTCCACAACTTTCCCTTGTCTGTCAGCAAACATCCAACTGGAAAAAACCTTTCAACTCTGCAATTTTCCTTTTATTTAGTGAGTTGTAGTTCAGGGTGAGGGATTACAGTTGGAGCTAATCTGGGTTAGGATAAAAATGAGTTTAGTACTGAGCTTTAATTAGAAATGGGTTACCTTTAAGGTTAAAATACACAATTAGTTTTTTCTTTGTGTCTGTAGGTTTAGATAAGGGATGATTAAACTCAAAGACTTAGATTTCAAATTTCAAGGGATAATTGCCTTTGGGTTGGAATTAAATTTGAAATAATTTGAAGGATTAGGCTGGTATTAAGGTTAGATATGATTAATCATTGCATTATAGTAGATTACTGTTAAATATAATCTCAGGCTGATTTAGGAGTTCAGTTTGAATCTAATTATAATTAGGACAATTATTTGGATAAACATTGTGATTCCTGTTCAGGGGAGAGGGTCTTCTACTCTCTGCAGCTGCTTTTCCAGTTGATGCCCCTGTTTCAGTGCTTATCAAGAGAGCGGGAGACCTCAGCCCCTCTTCCAGCTCCTGCTGCTCAATCTGTGGCACAGGATCCTCCAAATCCACATGTTCGTGCACAGGGATCTGCTCCACCACCCTTTTGGCAGCAGTATTCCCAGCTGGATGCTTCTTGCCCATGGCATACCAACCTTGGTGGTGGGAGACAGGAGAAGAAGCAGATGATCTCCTTGGTCTTCAGTCCAACTCCCTACCGAGGGTATGGGTTCCTCTCCACTACTCATGGGCAATGCTCCAGAGAGGGTCCCCAAACAGATGAGATTTTCCTACCAAATGCACAGGCCTTCTTGTGGAAATCCAGGTTGATCCCCAAGACAAATAAAATTCCAGAATGTGCTGAGTTTTGGAAGGGACCCCCAAGGACCATCCATCCAACCCCTGGCCCTGCACAGGCCCATCCCCAAGAGTCCCCCCTGTGCCCCACAGGATCATCCCAACCCTCCTGCAGCTCTGGCAGCCTTGGGGCTGTGCCCACTGCCCTGGGGAGCCTGGGCAGTGCCCAACCCCCCTCTGGGCAAAGAAGAGCCTTGGCCTGAGCTCCCCCCTGACCCTGCCCTGACACAACTCCAGCCCATTCCCTGGGCTCCTGCCCTGGTCCCCCCAGAGCAGAGCTCAGTCCCTGCCCCTCCTCTGCCCCTGCCCAGGGAGTTGTCCCTGCAAGGAGGTCTCCCCTCAGTCTCCTCTTCTCCAGCTGAACACACCCAGTGCCCTCAGCTGCTCCTCACACCTTCCCCTCCAGGCCCTTCCCCACCTTCATTCCCTCCTTTGGACACTCTCCAATGCCTCAATATCTTCATTATATTGTGATGCCCCAAAGTTTCCCAATATTGCAGGTGAGGCCTCCCCAGGTCAGAGCAGAGCAGGACAATCCCCTCCCTGCCCCCGTGATGTTCCTGATTCCTCCCAGGACACAGTTGGCCATCCTGGCTGCCAGGGCACTGCTGACTCATGGCCAATTGGCCACTGACCAGGACTCCCAGGGCCCTTTCCCAGCACTGCTTTCCAGTATCTCATTCCCAGTCTGTTCATACATCCAGGGTTGCCCTATCCCATGTATAGAATCCATCACTTTTCCTTGTTGAACTCCCTGTGGTTGGTGATTCCCAGGGCTCTGATGTGTCCAGGTCTCCCTGCAGGGCCTCCCTTCCTTCCAGGGAGTCAAGAGCTCTCCCAGTTCTGGTTCATCTGCAAACTTGTTCAGTGTCCCTTCCAACTTTACACACACCTAAAATTCAGTGCTTAAACCCAGGAGCTGCTGATTGTTATTGTAGAGAGACCTCAGAAATGCCAGGAGCCACCAGGCCAGGAGCAGCTGGGAGCTGTGCTGGATGTGAGGTTGGAAATACAGGTGCTGCTTTGGTTGCAGTCCATATTTTTGTTTTATGAGGCACACGAAGGATAAACGAAGCGTGGTCTTGTTTAGAACATGTTGACACTTTCCCAGGTTCCCGGGAATGCAAAGCAAGTTAGGGGAAATATCTGATCATTTAAATCTATTTTCCATTCTGTGCCTAAGCCTTTATGAATAAAACCAATGACTGTTATGTAGAAATAACTCTCTTCCATATATAACTATAACTTCTCTATGCAAAAAAACCCCCAAACAAACCTCTTGATGTTTAGTCAGTGCTGTTTTATTCAGTTGCAGTAAAAGCAGGGAAGAGAAGATTCAGTTGGCTGTTTATTACCATGGATGTTATTTTTTGTACTTTACAGGATGCATTTTCTGTCAGAATTTGTAAAATATTAATCAAACAAACAGAAAACAGCACAGAAACTACAACTTGAAATGAAGGTGATTTCACAGCAACACTAAATCCATAATGGCATATTCCCCATCTTTTTTCTGTCAACTATGCCACTTAAATGCTTCATTTACAGCAGGTTTGCTTTTGTTTTGGTATTTCTTGACATTTTACTGTCTCAGTTTCATTGAAATGAGAACAAAGGAGAGAAACTCTCTGTGAATAACAATGTTAAGAAGCAATTAGCCAGTAGAAATCAAAATATATGATCATGCCATTAAAGTCTGTGACAATTCACGTGCACGAGAAGGAAGAGCTGCATTTCAGGAGATATTTAAACCCATGTATTTCCCTTCTGCTTGTCATACTTATGCCACAAGCTGTGACTCTTTAGCATGAGGGAAATGTAAAGTTGGCTCTTTCATGCATCATTTCCATCCCCCCCATATCTCCTCACCCATTTTTCCTATGTCCATCTGTCCACCCATGTTGGGTTTGTTTCCACCAGAATTGAAAGGCAAGGCTCTCACACCCCCATGGCAAAGGTCTCCGTTCCTCCAGAGATACCTGGCTCTGGTGGAAACCCTTTTGTGCACACCTACAGTTGGGAATGTTGAATCCTCTCTCCTATTCTGGACACACCAGGAGCCTGTGGACACCACATTGTGCTTCCTCAGCAGGAGCGTCCATGATGTGCCTCGAAATCTGGAACCTGATGAGGAGCCTCAGTGACAGAAGAGTTTTGCAAATACTACTCCTATGACCAAGATTCCAATGTTTCCTACTCAGTCATTTTTGCCATTAGCTAACTATTTGAAATATTTATTATTATTTTTCCATATGAATGTGGTGTTGTCAGAGCAAATCACATGTAATATTCTGATTTTTGGGGAAGATTTGCTGAGAGCTGAGGGCAGCTTCAAGTCTTGCATTACTTTAAGTATTGGGGATGTCTGTTGTGTTTCTGGGTCTGCAAGTATTTCCTGTCTTTAACCTATAAAGCAACACTTCCTCATTAAGGTTTTCAAGATCCTCCTTCATTCTTCCTCTAATATGCTAAAAGAGCTTCAGCAGCCACTGCATCCTACATTTTTCGGAGAGAAGTAGTTTGGAATTAACAACACACACACTTTGCTTTTTATAGATTAAAAATATTTGTGGCCTGAGGGTGTATTTACATGGTCCTCAGGAAATCTTGGTAAATTGTTGTACCAAAGCAATGGCTATAAGTTTCTAATTCAAAATAATTTTAATAATCTGGAGCTGCTGCTGTGCCTCCTTCTCATTTCTGGGCTTTGGTCTTGCATTTCATATTTCAGGACCAAAAGCAGCCAAATTTCCCTTGCTTTGGGTGTTTGAGTGGAGACCTTAAGTCCTCATATTGGGATTTTCAGGACCTCCAGGCTGAAAAATCCATTAGGAAACCTATTTCTTTGTGGGCCTTGCCCCAGCACTGCCTTCCAGTGAGCCTCCTAATGGGATGGAATGGGATGAAGGAGGCAGGATTGTGGGAGTTGCTTTGAAATAAAGGAATAAACACCTTCTCTTGCTATATCAGCATGAATCTCAAAACCTGCTTGGAGCCCTTCTGACATTAGAAAATGTCCAATATAAGTAAAATATAAGTAAAAATGTAAGTAAAATTGACAAAGAGCTGTGTTTTTCTCTATCACTTTTGACTTGAGTTTTGTCCCAAACTAAAGTGCCCTGTGCTGCAGAGGGAACCAAACTCTCAGATGTGATCATAGGAAAACAGCCCTCACAGGCCATCAGGCCACTGTCAGTGTCCTCACAGCTCTTCTGCTCATTATTTCATTCCCAGTTCCTGGTTTTCTAGATACAGAACTGTAAATAAATATATATATATATTTATATAGAGAAAAAAGAAGATAAGGCAGTAGCTGAGCAGTGAAAATCAGCTCCATTAGGGCATAAAACCATGGCCTGAGAGGCAGCAGGACAGGGCAGGATGGGCAAGATGGGCAGTGGGGCCCAGAGATGTAGCACAGATGTCCAGGGATGGGATGGGGTGGGATG
>VXBA01002938.1:1499568-1560384 GCA_013399895.1 Serilophus lunatus | reverse complement strand
TATACTTCAACCTAGGACATGTATTTATTCCTTGGATTGATAAGATTAATTAAGGTAGGTTTAAAGCATCCTTCTTCCCATGCAAACTGCTGAGCTAGGCCAACTTGTAAGCCTACTGCACCAGTTTCAGAATCTGTTGTCTTTGCTCCCTTTTTATGTCCTTAATATATCCTCCTGTGCTCTCTCAGGCATAATCGAACCTCATTGCCCACCTTAACTCCCTCCTTAAAGTTAATTTTCTTATTCATCCTTATAAAACACTGGACAAAGACTTAGTTGGTATGCTGGGACTGCAGACTAGGGGGCTAAGCCTTATTTTAACATTATTTTCTCATTTTTACCCTCTTAAAGTGCTTCTTCCATGTATGGAGTGAGATTCTTTTTTGAGCAGAAGTTGATTTCTCATGATATGTATAAAGACCACCCAGCACAGTAGGATCTAGTTGCTGACTTAAGCTTTTAGCTTCTACTAGAACAAAACCAACTTTATCAACAATAATGATATAGAATAAAGTTACATAAGTTTGCTTCTGCCTCGAAATGCTGGTTTCTTTTACAACACCAAATGTAGTACTTTACAGACTTCATGTACTGAAATTGCCGTTTTCAGTGTGAACTGAAATGTCTGCTATTTGGTTTAAAACCCTCTTCCATCAGTGCTCTACAGAGACACTCAATTTAACTACAAACAAAATAGCTCCTGATGTAAAAATGCAGCAGTTGTGTCAGCATAATGTTGTTCCTGAACTAATAATCCTGCTTCAATGAGGGTAGCCTTGTTCTGCTCCCAGAACAGGAGCTGAGATCAGTGCATAGAACTGAAAAGCACGGGCTTGAGGGACTCACATGAATTCAGAAATGTTTTATCTTCAACTCAGAACTGTAAAGCTCAATGTACATCATCATATACATATTGGTTGGAGGGAATTTCTAGAGACCTTCAGCCTTTGGATCAAAGTAGGACTGTGGACAACCATGAAGCACATGACGTAATTTTATATAGCCAAGTCTAAAACATTTCAGAGTAGAAATTTCAGACTTTTAAATAACCTCTTCCTTTGCTACATAAATCTTCTGTTGGAAACAATTCTTCCTATGCACGACTTGAACCTCATTAATGCTTTTACTAAAGATGTGAGAGTACCTTTTGCTCATATTACATCCAGAATAATTCTCAGGCCTTTTCCAGCAGTGAGTTCACAAGGTTTGCAGAGCTCTGTGCAAGATTTTAGTGTTTCCCAGCCCATGTGAAGAACTCGTGTTTCTCCTTGGTGAACTTTGCAGGTTATCTCCTGTCTCAGTCTACCAGACTATCAAATTTGGTTGGTCTGAAACTCAACCTTTAGGAATCTCAACCTCTTTCCATAACTTAGTAAAATCTGCAAATTTTCTGAAGGTTCACTCTGCCCCATCACTAGACTGTGGCTTAGGAAATGAACAATGTGGGCATCTGTTGTATTCTGGACTACTGCCACTGCTAAATGAATCCCATTTTTCTTAAAACCACCAAAACTATCTCATGAATTAGCTAAATGATAAGCTCTTACATCCCCCATTATATTTTTACCTGTTTGGGCAGTAAGTTATATTATATTATAATAATTTTTAGATTTATCCATCTACTTTTTCAGCACCAAATTTCCACATTCAAATGGGGTTCATAGACTAAAAATAAACCCAGTCAGAACTCAATAGAAACAGAAGGGCTCTCCAAACATGTACAAGTTATGATTCCAGTGATGGTATTTGGGTCCCCAACAATGTTTCTAAAATGAAGCAGTGGGTGAGCATTTCTCATTTAGATGCAGAACTGTGTATTAGGGACCAAACAAAGTTGATTTATGTGGATGAAACCTGCTCTGCTCAATAATATCAGCATGGACAGCTCATAACTAGTTCTGCATCAGCCAAATTGATATGTATGCCATGCAAATTCTCACACACACCAACAGCTGCTCTCCCACTTGTACTCTCTTATTACTCCCTCTATTGCTGACTCATATTCAGTTTATAACTCATTGCAATTATCTACATCCCTCTGTGTTTAAGGCAGATCTCATCAACCCATAATGAAGGCAAGCAAAGCATTGTCTTATGTAAAAGAATAATAATTTCTGCCTCACATTTTTTTCCCTTAATTTTTTTTCCTCAATTTTTTAAACAGAAATTCTTTAACTTATTTGTATGATTAAATGACTATGTCTATAATTTAGGCAAAATTATTACTGTTGACTCTCTATAAGAAAGGCTTTTTTTTTTGCACTGCCCAGTTTTAAATTATGAAAATAATATACCTTAAGGGATATCAAGGCTTATTAGCTATGGAACTGAAGCTTTAAAGAGAACCGTGGAACAAATTAATTGTCATAGATGTTATTTATCCTAGAAATCTAAACCAAGAAAGGAATGCATAGAACATCTACTGGACAAACTTGGCAATAGAAGTTAAGAGATTCAGCTGCATGGAATTGATTTCATATTGAAAAAACAACTATTCAAAGTACCAGTTGAACCAATTTTTTTCTATTCAAAACAGCATTAAGATCACTGCAGAAATTCTTCACTTAATGCAAATTAAGTGCCAGAGTTCAAGATATCTGCTGTGTGAGTCTTCTTATTTCATATTAGTTGGATGTGGACACTTGTACATGAAATGTTCACCTAAGGCTCTCTTTACAGATGTCTTATGGCCTACATAACTGTATGATCTGTGAGCCAATTGAGCCATTACTTGCAAGCCATACCCAAATGCAATATAGTTAATTTATGAGGCTTGATGTATGCATGTCTTTCTATAGCGGTCAACTCTAGTGGTTCCACATGATTTCAAAGTCCAAAGAGAAATGCACTCCACCACCACAGGTAGTAGCAACCCACCCAGAGGTGGAAAAGACACAGGCAGATTTGAGAAACTATAAAATAGTGCAGCTCTTTCATCTCAGTTAGGTACCAAGGAAACTGAGGACGATTATAATCAGTCATAACTTGGGCAGGCAAACTAGGTGGGAAACGGAGTTGAAAATTGACAGGATTGAATTGCTGGAACTCCTGCTATTACCAAAAAAAGTGTACTTTTTACACTCACGTGGACAGTCCTCCTGAGCTGCATCATTTCTGAGAGTTCACACTTTGGTAATGCTTAACTCCCCATTGGGAAGTTAATGGACCCTTCCAGTTTACACCAGCTGAGTGCCAGTGTGATGTGACATCCTGGGCATTGAAACACAGCTTGCAAAGAACATGTTGTTCTCGATAAAATTCAGCCCCTGAAGGTAGATATCTAAATGTGTTTTCAGACCCTTGAATCAGTAGTATGATTTTCTCTATGTGTATTAGTCTCCGTGGGGCTGAGGTACTGCAACAGTTCCAGAGATAAAATCAAGTGAGGAGGTCTCAGGGCACACAGAAATGACTAAGCATGTACATCAAAAGGTGCTGGCTGACTGCCTTCTGCCTAATCTATCCTGTTAATAAAAAGATATAATTCATCCATTCACAGATGTTATAAATCTCAAAGAAAGTCTTACTATAACACAAAGTATGTGCTGTTCATCATTAAAAGCCAGAAAGTGTTTTTTTTATTAAAAATGCTTGCTATGATTTGAGGTCTGTTGTATGCTTATAAACAATTATAATGATATTAAATTCCAATCTAAACGTCTTCAAATAAACTTGGCTTACTGGCAAATAGGAAATATTAAAACTTATCACTATGCATAGTTTGGTGAAGTACTGTAAGACCAAGACAGTCAATGTGAGACACTGGCACTGCCCATATTGACTCTTCAGTAGCTGCTAGTAAATCTCAATAGGAGAGTGGAAGCAAGAAATGGCTATAATGGAAATTGGAAACTACAGGGAAATAGTGGGTTTTTTATTGTTCTGCAAGGGAGGCAGGACTTCTTACACATCTGAACCTCTAATGAGACTTCTCAGAAGCGTCAAGACAAAGGTAAGTCCCAAGGAAGGTTTTGACCTGAGATAAAGGAAAGAAAGGGTGGCTTCCTTCCAGTATGTGGGAAGCAATATCTGCCTGTGGAAAAAGCATGAACACACCTACTTTCAAACTGAATGGGCTGGAAATGGATGTTTGTGCAATGGGCAGGATGAAAGTGGGAATCAATTTCTGAATACCTAATAACAGAGAGCAGTAGAATGGTGATAGTGAAATGATTTGAGATAAAGGACTTATCAGATCCACCAGAGACACATGGGGGAATGTATATAGAATAGTGTGCAAAGGCCAAAACAAAAAGGTGAGAGCTGAAAAAAATGAAACTCAAGTTGTCAAGATCAGAGAAAATAGATAATGGAGTTGCAACAGCTTGGGAGGTTGGAAAAGACTTTTTTTTTTACCTACAATGTAGATTGTAAAGCCTCTCATGCAAGACCTCTTCCTGGCTTTGAAAAGCTTTTCACTTCTAGATGAAAAGTTGGACTTTTTAGCTGCCAAGACTTGGATGTTAACTTTTTACTTGCCATATACAATTTTTTATCTTAGTGCCAGGCACTGATGGCCGTGTTGTTTGTCTAAAATACAACTGTGAAAATAGAAAGTCTGCACCCTTGGTCCAGTTGTAACACAGGCACAAAGCCAAAGATTCTGGATGTTCATATCTTTGAGCTCATTTGTTGTTTTTTCTTTTTTCCTCTTTTCTATAAAAGAATCATGAAAAATCAAGCACTCCGAGGCATAGATGTCACAGGGATCCTTCCTGTCCCATTAATTTCTTCCCTCTCTGTTTTCTCCAGACATGCTCTTCACAAGGGACAAGCACAGAAGACTATCTGACACTGTCAGCATCTTTAGGCTGAGGATGTGTAAGTAGGCATAGCTTTGTATTTAAAACTATAACACTGAGATATTGATGATGTTAAAATATATTCCCAGATATGTTCATACTGAGTTAACTTTGCACATCTGTAATTTGAAACTCAGGAAAACTTTACAAATAGCATAGACATCCTATGTTGTGGCATATGGTCAATGTGGAGGTCAGAGGGAAGACTATTTTTCTTTAATATTTAATGTAAGACTTTTGGTATATTATAAAGACTGTGAAACAGTATGTGTGCCAGTTTACATTTAAAATATATAAATTAACATAACTGCATTTTGATACTTTCAATTTTCTGTTTCTACACTCTTATCATTATATCTGAGACTGGAGATGGGAGATCCTCCTTCCCCAGTTGTACCAATTCTGAATACAAATACGGAGCAAAGTAGATTGTATTAAACTGGAGTCAAGAAGAAGATATTATTCTACAATCCTCAATATCCACTCCCAGTGTCTGTGCCAAGGTATACCCTTTCCTATATACCCTGAGAACACTTATTTTCAATGGAAATTTTTATTTTGCCTGCAGAAGTCTTTAAAGACAAAAAAAAACAAAAACAAACAAACAAAAAACAAAGCAGAAATAATGTAAGAAAAAAGAGGGGAAGAAATTAAGGCAGGAGGGAGACAAAGGACAAGCAGAGAGGACACGAGCAACAGCAGAGCTGAAGATTTATTGGAGAGAAAAGGTGACTTCAATAATGAGCTCCTTGGTGGGGAAAAACCTGCCCTGGATTGTCAAAGTTACTCAACAACTCCATCTCTGGGAATTTGGAACTCCAAACTGGGCTGCTCTGTATGCTTCCTGGTATACCAGCACCAAGATTGCGCTTCCAGCTTCCAGCTGCTTCACAGCAGTGCTGGTGATTCAGTTCCGGGATCAGAACCAAAATATTTGGTTGTGTTTGTGTGCAATGCAATGTGAGTTCCTTCCTCATCTTTGCAAAAGACTGTAAAATGGGGAAAAAATCTAAACAAGTAAAGCACCAGCAAATTCTCTCATTGAACTTCTGTAATATTTTTTCCTGTTGGGGGATATGAAAGACTCTTTATGCAGAAATAGACAACAATAAGATGTTATATATCAAGTTATGCAATGGCTGGTCTGCTAAATCCGACTGTAATAAAGTAATAAAAATAATAAAATATGTGAATGGATGAACACTCTCTCTAGTGATGGAAAATTAATTCATGGCAAACAACTGGGGTTTGTAGACTCAAAGGACTTAAGATGGAAAGTGAAAATACCATTCATTTGACCTTTCATTTCTGGTTCTACTCAGTTGACATGTTCAAGCTTTCTTCTGCAGCCAAGGGACTGAAGATTACTCTCTATTTGAATGAAAGCTGAGATGCTTTTTTTAGTTTGTTCGTTGGTTTCATGTTGCATTTTTTGTGTTTTTGTTTGTTTGTTTTCAATAACTGGAACTTTTAAGGAAAACAAATCCTGGGATTTAGAGGAAAATTGCATGAGATAGCAGAAGGTTCCATTTTTAGCATGCATGCCCAGCATCTTCCAGTCGCTGAGATCTACACACCCCCTGCATATTTTTCAGCACAGATAAAGTTCCCTTTGTAGCAATTTTAAGATTATGAATAACATGGGTTTTATCTCAGCTTCCAAGCTACTGCCTCACTGTTCCATGAAGCACAAACTGTCAAATACAGCAGTTTGGGAAAAAAAATAATAAAAGACCAAGACTTTCGAAGTCTAATTCTTCACTGAACAATTTATCATATCTTTCCATTACTTATTTAGATTTGCATTTCATATACAAACACTTCTACATTTACCACCCTAGTTTTCCAGCTTCAAGTTTAACAAATACCATTGCTGGAGGATTCAAGTTAAGCTGTTCCAATGATTAATTACTTTTACTCCAAAGAAACATATCCTGTTTGAACAAGTAGTTGCTGTATCATTTGTTGTGCCTATTTTTGCTAAAGTGCCTCATTATTATTGTTTCCTTCTATACAAATTTTACAAATCTTGTGAGGGATGCTCTATGTGAATATCAAAAGAGTGGAATAGAATCATATTATTCACAGCAGGAAGAAGAAGGGAATTTCCTATCTTTTGGGGGTTTTTTTTGTTCATTTTTTCCCTTTCTTATATTTGCAGCGGCGGAACTGTGGAATGTTCATGTATAGAAGCATTTCAGTGGGGCAGCTTTTAAAGACCGCAGAGTGTTTGAAGAAACTGTTGAAAGAGAACCAGTGGCATGAGGGAAACATGCAAACCCCTCATAGCAACAAAATCATCATAGATTAGAGAGAAAAACAAGAAGCACAAGTCACAGCCAAGCCAGTGAATTGTCAGTCTTTGTCTCTTAGGGGTGTGAAACACTGAAACATGGTCAACATCCGTCAGAATAACCAAAGTAATGTACTGGATGTCCTCTTCTGTTCTCAGGTACTGTCTCCTGTGCAATTCATGGAGATGTTCACTTTTACAGTGCACTGGATCACACAGAGGATTCATCCTTCCCTTTAAGAAAACAATGACAGTTTTTTGTTTGGAGTGCAAGTCACTTATTCTGTCCTCGAACAGGGCCAGGCTACACGTTGATTCAAATGGATGTAAACTGGGATTGCTCAAAGACAGTGCTAATTTATTCCCTTTGTTTTTAATATTCAGGGAAGCTGAATGAGTTGCACATTTGATCTATATGTACATTCTTATTGTATTATCTAGTTAGTTATAAAGTCTATCTGTCCTGAGTCCTTTCCCAAAAATTAATAAACTCAAGTTAAACCCATCAAGGATCATCTTGCACATTTAAGGCAGCTGGAGAGATCATAGATGGGATTTCAAAAAGTTTATAGTTCCTAGAATGAATGATGCCTGTGTTATTTTGATTGTAGTTAAAGCCAAAAATATGGTTTCACATGAAAACCACATTATTATATTATCACACTAAAGCATAATTAACATAAAGCAGAAATTTCTCTGATTTCCCTCACCAGATAGTGTGAAAGATGATCCAGTGGCAGGACCTTATGCCTTAAATCTTCAAAAGCAACATAAAACTTTTATAACAAAATCCAAGAATAGAGAAAATAAATTGAAACATCCTTCATGTGTCCATGGCATATGGGCAACAAAGACATCAACACCAAAGACTTAACAAATGCCTAAGAAAGTCCATCTCATCCATTATTTATTTGGTTTTACACTACAATATGATAAAGACAAAGTTTGGACAACACAGCTGCATCCAAAGAAAAGTCTGTACTTGGATAAAAATAGGTGCATGTTTGATTTGAATGACATTGAAGAAAGCACAGGAGGACACTACCTCTTAATGATGGAGCTGTGTCTGCAGTCCCATAAACAAAACCTGAAATGAGTCATCCCCAAAATGAGGAAAGGAATACAGTGACTCAAACACATGTTTTACCAGTGATTTAATTGTGTAAGGTTGGAATGAAGGTGTTTGGATTTGAGCTTTAAGTAAACCACATGCTTTTTAAAGAGGAATATTTCTTATTTAGGTGGACAGAAATTATCGTTATTAGACAACAAGTGCCTTTTTTTCTGTAATGTAAGAAAACTATGTGCTTCTTTTTGTGGAGCAAATCAGCAGAATTTTTTGGGCTTGTGGCCTTTCCCTCCCCCCTCCAGTAAAACCAGGTAGACTTCCCTTGCACCAGCTCTGAGTTTTATATCATTTGAAGTTTGTAAAAAATATCTTCTGACTCCTACACAAGCCATATAATAGATATTGTGCAGCTCCACATGCGTTTTTCTCAGCTGTGGTATCTGTTTCTTGCTGCTTTTTCTTTCTTCAAGTTACAGCTATTGGAAAAATCTGGGGAATTTGTCAGAAAACACAAAACTTTTTTTTTTTATTTCTGGCCTCTGATGAAAAATGAATTACCAGCCTAAATATTTGCAGAAGAAGAAAAGATGTTTGCCATCCTTGTTTTCCCAGAAATCTGCATTAGAATCACCAGCCCAAACATTTTATATGTCAAGCTTGATGGATGTTAATTTTCCTCTGAGAAATAATAGAAAAAATGCACTGCAAATGGGAAGATATCAATCTGTGTTTCTTAGTTGTCTAAAGAACAACAAAATATATCTTTTAACCTTGCCAGATGACAGAGGCAGTTGAAGAGCATGATTATTACTCTTTGTGAGTTTTAATTTTATGATTTAGATTCAGTGTATGTTCCAATCTGATCATGAGCTGGATGACAGTATCATAGAATCATGAAATCATAGAATATCCTTAATTGAAAGGCATCCACGAGGATCATCAAGGCCAGTTTCTGGCCTGCACAGAACAATCCCAAGAATCTCACTCTGTGCTTGAAAGTGTCCAAACTCTCCCTGAGTTCTGTCAGGCTTGGTGCAATAATCATTCCCTGGGGAGCCTGTTCCTGTACCCAGCCACTCTGGATGAAGAACCTTTTCCTAATATCCGATTTAAAAAAACAATATTTACCAGCAGTGAGGTAACAATCAGCAGGACTGGGAAGGAAGTGGTTTATCCATGACTGGAGAGGCAGCAATTTATTCATGATTGTTTCATTTAAGATTTCAAAGTACTTTTTTAAAGTGTCAGTCAGTTAAAGTATTTTACAATTTTTCAAATGTTCATATTATACACAGGAAATAAATAAGTTCAAAGAGCATAAGGAAACAAGATTTTATTTGCAGAAATATCAGAACAGGGGCTTCATCAGTATACCCTCAAGTGAAATAACTACAAAAGATATTTTTTCTCAATGACCAGATCTTAAAAAACAACATTTCTGCTGGAAACCTTTTTGAAAAGTCTCATAGGCTGGAAACAATAGCAAAATTAGGTGTGAGACTTAAACCCAGAGTTCCTGCATTTGTTTTGTGAGCAGTGCACTTCATGCTGTCAAATCCATTTTTCAACACCATTTTAAGTACCTTACCTTCTTTGAGATGACACAATAGAGACCTATCTGCTACTTTGTCATCTAAAGTCATGTTTGAGATGTTTTGTAGCACACCTAACAAAGAAACCTTTATTTTCCGTAGCTACCAGTGTCAGGACGTAATCTCTTTTTCAGAGATAATTTGATTGAAGCTGCAGCCTTGGAGAACTGCATGACTAGTGTTGAAAAACTGAATTCCCTTTTATATATATTTCAAATAGTGCTGTTGTATGCACACTTAACTTTGAAATACAATTTTCACATGTGTTTATAAATAACAAGCCAAGATCCAGCCTCATCCCTTGATAAAGAAAAAATAAGGCTTTGCCACTGAGCTTACAAGAGCTGGAAAAATGGTGTAAGCTAACTCTGGATAGAGGATCAAAACCTGCTCATAAATTAACAAACTTTGACTTGCTGTAGTAAGTAGTTATCTCTGTCTAGACTTTTAGTTCTTTACACACCATTTGCTGGGTAACAGCTCTTGGCAGAACAGAGCACTTGTCCTAAGATTCATGAAAACTTAATGGAGCTTGATTTCAAAAGCACAGAGACAAAAATAGGTGCTGGAAGAATATCTTAACATAGAATGTTTTGTTAAAACTTCCCATGTCTCATAAGATAATATCTTAAAACATTAATTCTGTCCTTGTTTTCTGTTAGCTTCATCTTGCTGCATTATCTTTTAATGAATCTTTTCCATTTTGCTGACCTGAATAGTGAAAAACCCATTTTCCAGTTTCAGGGGATCAAGTAGAAACAACCTGCAGATGACATCCCTGTTTGCAGATAACATTCAGTCAACAGCCAATCCTCTTTCTAAGTATTTCCAACTGAACACGATGTTCCCTTGTTGCCATTTTGGATAACCCTGTAAAATCACGGGTGATGTACAAATGGATTAACATAACTAAATGTTGGCATCTGTCAGTGAACTGGAAGGAACCAATGGTCAGATCAGGCAAAACTGGATAAAAGAGTGAAAATAAAGAGAATTGTCCACAGTCACAAAGTTGTTGACTGACAGCAGTGATGGGTCAGGCCCCCCTGTTATCCTTCTCTCCTGTCTGCTCTATTTTTGCTTCTGACATCCTTCATATGAATTTATGTAAATTAATGTAGACACTGACATAGGTCTTCCTCATAGGATGTGAAAATTTTCAGTTTTTACCACCCGTCCTTTAATATCATACTATGGTAACAGTGTAATCATCCAAATTTCATTTACTGTGTACACTGGAGACAGGAGAGCTGTGTGCTGAAAGATAATTTTCATTTCTAAGAGAAAGTACCACAATTTCGTTACAGTGCAGATATCCCAATAATAAAAAGACTCATATTGTCTCCACTTAGAATAGTTAAGTATATTGCTTAATTAAATCAGAACCCCTGAGTTTCTATATGATTTGAAATATTTTTAAAGCAAAACCACTTATGGGATACTGAGTCTTTATAAGATGAAGACATTTCTGCTTGTACATAAATTAAATAAATAAATAAATAAATAAATAAATAATAATAAATTAAAAAAGCTTGCAGAAAATGCTGAGTTTTAAAATCTCTAAGGGTTGTAGATCAAGATGTTTTAAAGATCATTTTCTAGATCTCCCCAAAGTCATCTGAGTCCTTTTTTGGATCAGCCTAAGAATTGGATTTATCTCTCTGTCACTTTCTTGGAACTATAGGAGAAAGCAAGTTCTATTCCTATGCCATTTCCTATCTATGTTACTAAAAATGTAAGGTTAAAAACTGTAAAAATGCAGGTTAAAAATTTACCTGAGTATGAACTTTAGAGCACAATATCAAGAAAGGGTGATCTGATTTTTCAAGAAGACAAAATAATCCATGATAGAAACCATCAGAAAACAGTTCAAACTGGCCTAATGTTTAGTCACCTTATCTCAGGGACAGTTTGGCACATATTCCTCAGACCTCATAACAACAGGTCATATTTTCTTTATATTAAATGACAATCTCACAGACTTAAAAAATGTTTCTGGGCTAAAACACCATTTCACACCAAATGCCCTGGAGAATCAGCTGGTTCTACTTTAGTTAACAATGCACTTATGAGCAGAATTAGGATAACTCAAAGAGACTAATAAACGGGAGTGAATAAAATTGTTTTCCACTGACCTGAGACAGGAACCTGATCACAGAATCTGGCTGCTTTTTTACAGATCTCCATCTATAAAACTGATTTAATGACACACGTCCTCCCACAAGACGCCAATTAATGTTTTCCTCTCTCAGACACTTCATTAGCTTTAAGTGCCTCAGACCCAGATTTGGATAGGAAATAAACACTGCCATGGACTCTTGAAGGCATGGGAGATGTCAGGCTACCAATTTCCATAAACTGGAGTTCCATAGTTGTTTTGTCCTAGATGACAATAATTAGGATTTAATACTAAGGGAAACAAACAGATATTTAATTAGCTAAATAATATATTTCTTGTGCCAAAGATTTACTCCCACCTGTATCTATAGTCCATATTTTTAGCTGCTTATGAAAGAGTGAAAGAGAGGTATTGAAATAAGCCTAATGGATTTTTCTCTATAATATCTATGCCTGACAAAGTTAATTAACAGGATTTTTGCTGTAAAGCTGTTCCACCCAAAGCCAGCTAAAAGCCCATTTTCAATTTATTAGCTTTTAATTTTTTTTTTCTGCTGCCCTGTCATTTCCTTTTGGAGAATTTATAAATGGTAAGAATAGAGCCATGAATTCAATAATTTTTGAGCAGAGCAGTATTTCTGAGAAGATCTCAGAGTATAAATGGATCCTACTTTTATTTTCAATTTTAAACATGGGAACAAATATGAAGGCTGTACAAACATGTGATACTGGGCTTTTGCATCTAAGACAGGATCACATAAATATCAGGAAAGAAGCAACATAAATGCACATACATACAGCTCTGCTCATCCACAAATCAACACTATATTCTGTATTCAGTATGTTGGTGCTGATCACAGCTTTCAGTCAGGTCAATCTCTTCTGCTTTGTTTACTAAACACCACATGTATCACACCATGCCAGTTTTATTGATTTGAATTTTATGCAATTCCACTGAATGTTACAAAATGCTAAGGCTGAGTCTAGCACTTCAGATTAAAGCTGCTAAGAGCTGCATATAAACACTAACATGTTTAATTAAAAAAATATTTAAGTACTGCTATGATGAGTCTGAATGGTCAATGCAGAGTAAGCTCTTTTTCTTAGCTGATGCTTTGTGTTCTGTCCTGTATCACTGGACCTGGACAAAATAGAAAAATCATTATCTACTTATCAAAACTCAGTCCAACATCTTGTAACAGACCTGTATCCTGCTAGCAGTTAAACTACAAGTGTGTAGGTCAGCTGCAGAGAGGGAGAATAAAAAATTAAACTAAAACTTAAGGCTTTTTAGCACAATAGATGCAAAGGGATTCACCTGCAAAGGATCTTCAGCTCAAGTCCTGCAAGTGGTCACCACACCAGGGACATGGCAAACAACTACCTGTATGTAACCACAGTTTTTTAGAAAAGTGATCTAATCTGGGCTGTTGAAATTCTGCACCTCTCCAGATTTTACATAGTTCCTAGGTCACAGCGGGAGAAATTCTGTATTCAAAAATAGAAGAGGTGTTTTTGAGGATTATTGTGAAACTCAAGCCAGTCACAAAATACCCACATTATTTCCTTGTTAGGGCTGTAATTTCTTTAGGAAAAAAAGAGGTTGCATGTGTTGAAACTTAAAATTTTTTACTGTTCTTAGACACAAATTGTTTGGAACCAAAATTCCATTTTTAAACGAACATGAGCTACATTCCTTCCAATTATTACTTGGACTGCAGTCAGACATAATTTTCTGAAATCATGCTGAGTTTTATGGAGTGCTGACACCTTAAGTCCCAGGTGAACTGCAGTGATAGGTTATTAATTACCCAAAAGTCAGGGATCAGGCTGCTTTCATCTGCACTTATTATATGTCATTGCCTGAGCTGACTTGGCCAAGATCCCTTCAAGGGAACATTCATCACATATGATGATCATAAAACCATAGGGGTTCAGTTATGTACCCCTTGTTGTTAACATACAAGTGTGTCATATTTGGAAAATAGAATCATAAATTTACCTTAAATTCATTGATCTTAACTGAATGCAAGGGAACTCCAAATTGGGTACTTGTGGTGCGGTGTTCAAAATTTAAAACAGAGAAAAACAAGCAGCTCTGAAAGTAAAATGTAAGAAAATTCCATTGAACCACTCGTCCAAAGATCAATTTTTTTTTATTTTTTTTTTTTGAAAAGCAAAGTATTGCCAGTGATAAGCTGAGTATTCAAATACCTGTGAACATCAGCACACAGTCTGGAAAGGAGAAAACAGAAGCACAGCTCCTGAATGACCTGAAATGTTCTCTACCATCATCTGCTTACAGGCTCGGGGGCATAGAACAATTCAGTGAGTATTCAACCCACACCTGCACTGTACACTCTTCCCCACAGGAAAGTGGATTGAAAATTTTGTCTGAAAACATTGGACAATAACTACCTTGACATTTTCTTTTACATTCTATTTAAACCTCATAATCCCCATGAAAATCCCATGTTTCGAATTGGACAAAAGATGGTTAAACAAAACCCCACATCTCTCTAACACAGCCAGAAAAATCACTTAATCTCTGCAGCTACAGGCAGCAGTCACTAAGATGCATTCGCTATTGGGCCCTTAGGTAGCATAATCACTGCTCTGAGATTTCCTAGAGGCTATTTTACCTATATTAACCTCCAAAATAGACCTTCTTTTACGATTATTAGACAATTCACCAGCCTATTTCTTTGTCTAATTTGCGCCTGCTTTTCTACATTGTGTTCTGTTACAGAACTTAGAGCATGGCTTCCCTAAAGCAAAAATGAAATACAGGACACAAGGAAAGCAATTTTTCCTTTGAATGGTTTTGCTTACAACAAGCCCCCCTACATTAATTAATGACAAACTTAAAATTGTTTTTTCATCTTAAACTCAAATATCTATTTTTAAATTCTGTATTGTATTAACCTTTCCATTTACTTCATATTTTTAAGCAGAAATGATTTTTTTTTTTAAATTTAACATAAAGCATCATGAAATTTTTAATATACAATTTCTAAAATTCCTTCCTACTTCTTCACAAGTAGTTGGAGTAACTTAACCTCTTCAGAGTAATTAACTTTTCAAAATATTGACTCATCTGTATGTAACTAGTTTACTCGAAGTCGACACAGTGTAGGAAGAGAAAAATAGTATTTCTTCTCTCTGGCACCAAAATATCTGAAGTGTTTTCTGTATTATGTACATAGCAACCAAAGAATAGGCAAACAAAAAAAATGTAGTTCAATGTTTTACCTAAGTGATAGTAAAGTAAAAAAATTCTTTAGCTACGTTGTACATGAACCATGACAGCATGAGAGGTCCTTAGAAATACATTGTAGTTTTGCTGAGATTTGGTTTAGCTTTGAATTTCTGCTGATTATCACGATTAGAAGATATTTTCTGATCTGCAAGAATGATTTAGACACCAAATCATGCTGGAAAAACATGGGTGTATTTTCAGTTTCTTATCAGGAAAGACTAAATCTTAAATGGCTGGAGGAGCAGCTGATGGATATAGACATAGTCATGATAGAAGGGGACAAGTTGAAGAATGCAAGGAGTTGAAAATCACTTATGATTTTGTCTGGCAGTGATCTGAGCTGCCAGCTGTGTGATCCTAGCTAAAGAGATGTCTTAATAAAGAAGATTCCATTTTCTGATTATTACCTATTTTTCATTCTAAAATGACTATACAGCATGCTGCTTGGAAGGAAAATATTGAACGAATATCTAATTAGAATGATGCTTAGATTTGAAGACATGTTATTCTCATGCTCCAAATGTAGTGGGAAAAAAGCTCACAAACAAACAGAAAGAGCCGTGACAAAAAAGACCCCAACACAACTCCTAAATAATGTAATTTTACTATACATTTAAATTTTTTATTTGCCTATATTTCAGCAGATAGTGATTTTGACTTCATAATAAGATCTTGTAACTATAATGAAGGCACTTTTCCCCTAGTTTTAGACTTGAAGATACAGGGATATATATAGTCACACTAACCCTTATTTTGGCATCCCGAAGACTTCAAAGTTTATATGACTTTTGAGTCACAGATTTCTTTTGCAGAAGTACCCTGACAGTCATTTCAAGAGGCATTTGTGTCAAGCTGGGAGCCAGCAAAGCACTTAAGTGGGTGTACTTTATAAAATGCATCTTCCATTGAAATCACTGTGCTAGCCTGGAAGCTTAAATATAAGAATATGCTTAACTGCTCTGATGAATTACAGAAGATCAGCAGTTTTATTATCATTGGAGTCAGGAAAGGTCCTCAGATTTGTAATTTCTTTCGTCTTTCTAGCACAGTGTAAAGTAGAGTTTTATAATTGGAAGGTTTTGGACTGTGATTCCAAGTCAGTGACAATCCATCGCTGGAAGGATGTGGAACATGTGATCGTTTGAGACAGTCACTTAGTTTTAACTTTTAAATAACAGTGATAGATTTTTGCAAACAAATCCACCCTTTGGCTGACAGAGGTAATGATTTGTAGGCCATCAGTTGCTTTCATGGAGTCACCAGTTGCTGGGGTTTTTTCAGCAGGTAGAAAATAGGTGTTGTGTACCACCTTGAACTCAGCACCTAACACCAAACCCCAAATCCATAGAGCTGGGCTCTGTACATGTGATGAGTGCACAGTCACTCTGCATCAGAGGGGTGTCACTTGTTTTGTAGTAGTGCCTTAATACCTTGCACAGTATGCTGAGGGTTTTGTGCATGTTAAGTTGCCCTTTGTCCCTCAGTGCTCCCAGGATGAGCAGTTCTGAGGTTTTGAGCAGAGCAAAGCACCTAGAGACTGTCTGCCTTCCCAGAGCACCATCAAGTCATGTGAGCATCAGCTAAAGCACATCTCGACGATGTTCAGACACTCTTTCAGGGAATCACAGTACAGATTGGCTTGGAAGAGACCGTAAAGACCATTTCATTCCACCCCTGCTGCTGTGGGCAGGGACACCTTTCACTAGACCAGGTTTATCAGAACTCTATTCAAACTGGCCTGGAACACTTCCAGGGCATTTACCTCTTCTGCAAGCAACCTGTGCTAGTGCCTCCCTACCCTCACAGTGAGGGATTTCTTTCTAATACCAACCTAAACCTACTTTCACATTGATTTATTTGAGCCACTACCTTATCTCAGAGCTGTATAAAACTTGAGTGACACTAACAATGTCAAGATCATTGAAGACATAATTCTCTACAAAGTTGGTTCTTCCAGAATAGGACCTTCCTTTATCTCAGTCACCAAGGAGTGAAACAGAACTGCCTTCACCTGATTTTCTAATGCCGAAAGAGAAGGACAGGATAAATCACCTCCTGGAGATATGTCTGTCCAGTGTCTAGGAAAAGAGTTTAGCTGAAACATGTAAATCTAGAGGCAGCAGTGGCAAAATGAATTAGCTGCAAGGCCAAGGCATAAAGGATGTTTAGCCATTCAGCTTCTATCAACAAGTTATGCAACCAGGCATATAATAATTTGGACTTAGAGGCATTTTTGAGCCATTTTTTCATGACAACTAATAGGACTATAGGTAGAGAGATTTAAGAGGTTTTTACCTTTTTGTCGTAAAAGTCCATACATTTCACAGTATCTTTTACTCCATTACTCTTTTTTATGATCTGACAATGAATGTGACTGCTCTAGAGAGCTTCTTGCCTTACAATAGTTTGAAATTGAAAAACATTAGAGTTTATATCAATAATTCTTCAAATTATAATTGCCTTTCCAGAACAGAGATTTGCTTTTTCGTGTGAAGCTATCAAATATTTAATAGCCGAACTTTACATAAAAGCAATTTTATTAAACAAAATGTAAAACTGCAGCTGCTTAAATTATTGGCATCAATCCCTTGGATGTTGGCTGGTAGTGCAATTACTGCTTATTTCTAAGAGAGAAGAATAGAATAACTTTAGAAAATATATTATTTGATATTTTTCAATATCATATAAATGTAAATGTAAACAAATCATTCCTGAAAAGTGACAGTATGTAAAAAATAAAATAGTAGTTTTTAGTTTATGGCTGCAATATTCTCATCTGCTGCATTTGTTCACCCACTCCAGCAGTGGCTGAACATTGTGTAAGAGAGAATGATAGGGAGCTCTGGAAGAGTTTTTGGTAGATTGCCTCAGGGAAAAATGGTCTGCACCAGCTCACCTCTCTACTCCTGAGTGACAGCAGACCAGCATCTTGAAGAAGGAAGCCTCAACATCTTCTGGAAATAGACCTTCTGCTCTGTAAACTTGCATGTCACAGCTTGGAGGTGAATTTTTCAAGTAGGTGATTGGCAATTCTTAGCAGAAGTCATCCTGTAGAGCCAATGATCAGCCACTAAATTTTCTTCCTGCTTTTAAAAACGATTGAAGACTTTTTCATAGTTCATGTTTCAGTTGTGACACATTGGAAATTAAAATCAGATGGCACGTTTGTAGTTTCCAAGAGTTTTATATGTAAGCCTTGAGTTCACATCCATATACTCAAAACAAACAAAACAAAAAAAAAGAGAAAGTGATAAAGTTACAAAGAATAAATTTAGTCTGATAGTGATTTGAAAGAGAAATCCTTCAATTGAAACTTGTGGCTAAATCCTAGGCTATCAGCATCTGCCATGAAGCAGATACTTCTTACTGGATGTACTGTAAGAGAAATGCTGAAAACTATATAACTGCATCTTTCATTCTGTTTATTCACTGACCTTCTTATCAGACATTTCTTTTTGAATTATGAGGTTTTGGTTTTCCTTCTGTGTCTGGAGCAAAGATTGCCCTGTTCACAGATCAGGAAATGCCTTCTGAGAAACATGGAAATAGCTGCTTGTGCTGGACTTTTGGCATGCCAATATCTGGTGAGACATGCTTTGCACAGGAAGGGAAAGATAAACGAGTGGAAGGTTACATGGCACTGAAGTTTGTAAGACACAGAATATATCATGTGTGTAAGTCTGGAGAAAAGTACCAGTGCCAGCCCTTGGACCAATTCCCAGGCTGCTCAACATCTCTTGTCTCATCAGGAACAACCTGTTTTAATTCTCATAAATTATATACATTGTCAGGACTGTGAGTAAAAGTTTCAGCATTGTCTTGAGGTTAAGGAAACTAAGGTGGACATGGAAAACTACTGGACATGACACAAGAAATCACTGGATATGACATACAGAATTATTTTATGATAATACAGGATGCTGACAGAAGGGGCTGTGAAGGATGACAGGATAGCATAGGTGGTTAGAGTTATGTAAATAAATTGGCAAGCTCCATAGATAATGAGAGGAGAGGCTTTGGAATAAAACCTCACAAAAAGGTTTAGGTATCTGTATCAGTAATACCATGCAAGGTCAGCTTGCCTAGGTAACCATATCAGAAATACCAGATTTGGATATGGAAGTAGCAAAACTGAAAGCAACAGGGACAAAAAGTAAAGTCATTTCATAGAATCATTGAGTAGTTGGGATTGGAAGGGGTCCTAAAGATCCAAGCCCTGCCATGGATTCCCCAACCCTCGCAGTGTTCAAAGCCAGGCTGGATAAGTCCTTCAGGAAAGGGTTTTGGTGGGAGGTGTCCTTGACCATGGTAGAGGGTGTTAGGAATAAATGATCTTTAAGGTCCCTTCCAACATCTTAACATTCTGTGATTCAGGGCTGAGTTTGCTGCGTGATAGAAGGAACCGTAGGTGGGGTAGCTATTAGGCTTTTTATATTGATAAGTTTCTTTCTCTTTTTGGCCTTATTATTCCAGTGCTTCCTGTTGTTTCATATGGTAACACTTCAATATTTATAAGCTCTATTGATTGCTTGTATTTTTTCCTGCCATACATCAGAACTCTCCATAGCTAGAACAGTAATTTGCACTGTCAAAACAAATGCACACACAGAAAAATGAGATACTAGTGAAACTAACACCTCAGGCTGTATATGCCTATACTCAGTTTTGTAAAATGCATTGCTTAAATCGTTCGCAGTTCTAGTTCTTATTGTCTGCAAGTTTATATTTATATTTTTTTTTACAAAACAATAGTAGCAAGAATTCTTTCTAATGCCTTTCATGGCAATGTAAAGGTGTAGAACTGAAAGTACTGTGGGCAGAGATGGACAAGTGAACTCATTTTAAATTCATTTCAAATATTAAAGCTTCTAGATTTCCATTTCTTTTCTTAAACAGATTTAAAAATAGTAAGGTTGTTAGGAAAACAATGGCAAAATGAAGATTTGAGTAAGAAACCAAAATTTGTGTTGATGAGGTTCTGCAATATGCAGAGTGCACCTGATTGTCTGAGAGTGTATTGTCTGCTCTGTATTTAGGACAAATATTTTTAAATAAATCAACAAGATTTTCAAGATTCTGAGAAAGACACAGGACTTGATTTCAGACTGAGATGTTTGTGTCAGTGACATATTTTAACAGATCATCAAAAAAACCCAAGCAGGAATTACTTCAAAGATGTAAGGGCACTGCAGCTTCTACCCTGCCCCTTTAATGTTCCATCAGCATAAACTGAAGACAGACTGGATCCTCTTGGGATGTCTGTACCTCTTCCCAATACCCTCGCTTTCTCTTCTCACCCTTCTGATGATTTAGCAGTACTGTGCCCTAACAATTACAGGTATAGCCTCATTGTGTTCTCATCTTTGAGGTTCAGTGCAGCAGTCTCAAGTCTCCTTCAGCTGGAAGTTTACCTTGACATCACCTGTCTGAGCAGCTTCTTCTTATTCAGTCAAACTCTACGTCTAATGACCTGTCAGATCTACTGTAAGCTGATACTGCTTCTAAGGTCCTGCATTCATACACGAGGTGGGCTGCTCCTGGTCAATGCAAGTTTGTAATTAACTCCAAACAGCAGAATAGTGCACCATCTTGTTGCACATTCTGTGTAGAAGAGATTAACAAAAGCTTTCTAAAGAACATATTTGAAAAGGTATTTGAATAACCAAATTTTTATCACTGAAATATCTACTTTTCATAAGACTTGACTTGGAAAACAAACTTTCTTAAGTCAGGTTGATTTGTCAGGAGCTGACCTGCACTTCACTTTGGCAAAAAAGCTTCTTGATCTTAGACATGTGAGTGTAGATTTAAAAGGTATAAAGTGACATCAAAAATAAATGTAAAGTAGGGGGCTGATAAGCTTTTTAATCCTGGAATAGTATCTTTTCTACAATCTTGCTAAAAAACCATGTATCTTGACAAGGCCAGTCTGGATGGGAGCTTGAGCTACCTTATCTAATGGGTGGCATCCCTGCCCCTGGTGCAGGGGTTGGAACTAGACGGTCTTTAAAGTCTCTTCCAACACAAAACATTCTGAGATTCTATGAAAAAACACAATTGGACTGGGAGAAGGGATTGGATCCTTTTGACACCATCCCACCAGGTGGAGGCTCTGACAAACTCTCTGTTGTCAGTGGTCCGGACATGACGAAAGCACACATTGGAACATATACACTGTTGACTTCCTCATTCTCCATTCCTCAATTACTGTGTTTATCAGAAGGAAATAAGGGATAAAAAAAAAGCCTCCCAGTGACAGGTCAGTGTTATGCATGGAAAACACGCTTCTCTCCAGATGTGTTTAAAAAGGTATAGCAAGTTCTATCCAGCAGTTTTTGAAAGCAAGGGTACCTTTTACAGTTAAAATATACCTTTTATTTGTGTTTATGGGGGTCTCACAGCAAATATGAAACAAGAAGACGTACATACACCTCTATAGCACAGAGTATTACACCTAAATCTCATTCATTTCCTATTTTTGGAGTTTGCATTAAGTAGTCTAAGTATTCCTATTCTGCAGCATCCAATTATCCGTGTTTGGCTCAAATTTTAGAGTTCAGGGATTTCCAGCATCTGACTTGTCATGCAGGAATCCATCTCCAAACTGAGAGTTCAGCCTGGAATTCATCACCCTGCTATGGAGCACGGATAGTCATCAGGAGGAAAACACAGCACCTTCTTTCAACCAGAAGCACATTTATGTTGATAACTCCTTTCCAGCTCAAAGGCGGCTTGTACTATTCTGCTTGAATTTAGTCTGTCTCAGCCTACCAGTACAAAAATTACTTTCTAAGGCCATTGTCACAGTGCATCAAGTCCTAACTGTCATACTTTTTTTTTTTTTTTTTTCCCACCTGGAGAGAGAGTATAATCTTTCTAGCCAAGAACCTAAAGGACTGAGGACAAAAGACCAATCTCTCTGCTGAAGGACTCCCTTTTTGCCAGACCTACAGAGAATTTCTTCTACTCTTCCTGCCCTCAATCAGGAGGTCAACCTTACCATGACCCTATGTATGCTGAGCTGTTCTCCTGCAGATTTGTATAAAAAACCCAAAGGAAATTCTAAAGTGAAATTACAGGCAACAGGTGATTCCTCCCTTTTAAAGATAGCATTTAGGTCAGTGCTGCAGACTTTAATTGTATGAAGGTGAAAGTATTTTTGTGGAGTTTTGACCTGAAATATTGTCGATGGATTTAGGCTAACTTCAGTGATGTATCAACTAAGGATTAAATTTGCCAAAAATAGTAAAGAAGAACTCATTTTAAAGAAGAAAAATAGGAAGAGAATAAATTGTGATGCTGTTCTGAACTTGAATTTGGAATATGGTTCATATTTTAAAAATGCAAAGCTGATACGGCTGCTGTAATCTGCCCTTTCAAAAAAAGGAATCAATTCATCGTACTCTTCCTCTCAGTTGTAAAATTTCCATTTAAGTAAAACACATCTAAGGAGCACACACAGAGAAATAAAAGTCCATGAGGAATAAGTCTGTGTAGGAACACTGGATGTCTGCTGGATATTTTGAAAGATGGGTTTTGTCCATAAATTGGGAGACTTAATGTGAAATGAGCTCCTGTTTTCAGAGGGATTTCTATTAGATTTCATTGCTAAACCTGACCCTATGTGACAGCACATTAGTGATGGGTTTGGATCCGTTTGCTCCAGTGAGGGGTGGTGGTTTTATCCACAGCCACAAGCATAAAAATCCAGCAGCAGAAGACAAAGTCAATGAAGCTGTTTAGTTAAAATATAGTTTATTGATTTAGTTAAAATATATGCTACTAACTATTATTAATAAACATACTGGAATAAAGTTTCTACTATAAACAGTCAGCACCGTAAAACAGAAGAGATTGTTTTATTGGAGGGACAGATTAGCAATAGTGAAGGTATCACAGAATTATTTGATGAGGCTGTTCGCTGAAAATGCCTTGTTTATCTTCTGTTAAAGAGCTTAGTTAGGAAAGATTTTTTTCTTCAGGAACACAAGGTCAAAATTTGCCTTTTTTTTTTTTTTTTCCCCCAGCAGTTGTAATTATTAATATTTTATAACTTATTCATGATAAGCGTAAAAAAACCTGTAAAGCTTTTTTTGTAATAGGGGATTGAACTATGTCCACAATGGAGAATAGTGTTTGGTTTTACATCTGACTCCGTGGACCTTGTTGGAGCCAAGAGAGTCATGTGCCACTGAATCAACTAACATGTCATAAAGCTGGAAAAAAATTCCTTTCAAAGAGAAGTCTAAGGACAATCATCACTGTAATTTCTGTCCATATTTTGATATCTTCCTGGTACACTATAGCAGTGTTTTTGAAAGGACAGTGTTTGAAAGTAAAACCAGTGTTCAGGGATTATTTAGTAATTGTAGCAGAACCAATTAACTAATTGCAGTAAGAAAGCATCATTTGCTAGAAAAATAGTTTATGAGACAGAAAAAAGGCCAGAACAAGGAAGACAAGGACAAGGACAAAGAGCTTATTAAAACCAAGAGGAATTGGAGTGTGGAAGAGCAGTGGTTTAATGTACATTTTGGAGGCAGGAGCAGCATCATGAACTAACCTGACATCTTCAAAACTCCATGTGAAAACCATGATCAAAACCTCATTTTCTATCCAATGTTAGCTGAGGAACTCCTTCTGCTTGAAATATGCCATTTAAACTTTATTCACAGGAATTTTGTCTATAATTAACAGCTTTCTACAGATTTACTTCTACTACTAATGAACAGTCTCTCCAACCCTGAAACAACTGAACTGTGAATCTCTAGACTGATCCAGTGTCACTCAGTTCTGGTCTTCTAATATGGGCACTACCAAAAGTCCATATGAATACTTTACAGTTCAGAGCCCAAAGTTGGTAGAAGGTCTTTCCTCTTAATTAAGAAGCTGTGCTAGTTTTACGACTCTCTTATTCTGTGTTTGAATCAGAAACTCTTCATTAAGTACTCTTAAAAAAATAAATTTGTCTGCAGCTGAAAGAGCTGAACTGCAAAAATTCAGGTCTGAAAACTACATGGGGCCTGCAGTAATTAATAGGCACCCAGGGCCAAAATGATTGCTTAGGAAGTCTATGGCAGAAAAACCTTTCATGTCATGAAATGTTCAGATATAATGAAAACTGAAAACTTTCTAGGCATCTGCAGTTCTTGAACTACGAGTTGTCCATCCCCAAACAGGCTGTGCCACTATTGTTAAACTAGGAAGGTGAGGAGCATCTGTCGAAAGAGAAAATATTAATCTGCTTTTGCAAGAAATATTTTGACTCTGTGATGGACAGGAAAGACTCAGCTGCTAAAAAAAGGAAGATACACACATCTTCCATTCTTTGTCTTTCCTGTTGCTCAGCTCTCCATGAAGTTATGTTGGTCAGGTTACATTTCCATAACTCTTAGTTCAGCCAACTGTTCTGGATCCCAGTTGACTGTTCTGGATCCCATCTGAATCATCTACAGGGATGGTAATTGATGGCAAGGAAAGCACTGCACAGATTCTCAAACCAACAGAACCAAAGCTGAGTCCAGGTCAGAAAAGCCATATTTCTGCTTGCTTATCACAGAACCATAGAATGGTTGGGGTTGCTTCTTCTGCAAAGATACGTGGCTTTGCTAGTTTAGGGTAATGCAGCTTCTGGTGCTATCCTAAATTCTTTACATCATATCATTAAACTGTCCCAAGTTCAGCTGATGGTACCTCAGATATTTGTGCACCAGATTTTACAGTCTGCACATGCATAACCTTTTAAAACACAGCATGCCTAATAAAGCATCCTGAGTTTCATTGTGAAGGCCAGGCACTCAGAAGGTTGCTGCTCCAATGCACAGATTTTAGGAAACAAAGTCTTTACTGGATTCAGGCCTAAGCAATTAATTGCACCAAAAGTTTAATATTAAACTACTTCTTTAGCTATTGTATATACTCTTCATTCAAGTGCAAATCATTGCCTTCACTGTATCCCTTTCACAGAAGCAGAGAAAATATCTTATTCAAGCTTTGAGCAAAAATGTAAATTCAAGAACACCACCAAGAGTTCTTCCCAGCCTTAGGACTTATTTGCTGCATAATAAACTAGTACTTCAAATACAACATTTCATTTAGAAAACACTGTAGCCAAATTTTCTTATCTAAAGTTATAATATTTTTCATTTAAAATACAAACTTAAACAAGAAGAGGCTTCACCAAATTCCCATAGGAATGCCAAGAAAGAATTTTAAAACACATTTAGATGAATGTTTGAGGAGTTTGGTTTCTTCTTCTGATTTAGTTGATATCTGTGCACCAATTTCACCATGATACAGTTATATGTATTAAATATGCTGATTGTAAGGTTAGCAAGATTGTCTGAGCATTGTTCGTAGTTTCAACATTTGTTAAAAGAAAGCAAAATGATGTTCATTTGTAAAAATGGCATGAATAAAGCTGTTAAGTAGTTTGAGAAGCATTTAATTATTGGATTATACAGAAAATGGAACATTTTTAACAAGGAAAATGGAATAGGAGTTTAAATATCACTGGCGCTTTTTATATCAGAGTGACTAGAACTCTTATCTTCTCTTGCAGCTAATTTAAAACTAGCTTTATTTGGAACAGGTGAAATCCTGATTCTATTAAACTAAGTGAGTGCACAAGGTATCTTCAATGTGGTTCTGGATTTTACCCCTTTAGGTTTATTAATATCCAGAGGCTTTTACATTTGTTATGCAAAACCATGTATTGTGTCTACTGCAAAATGTACTCATTTTCAGAGTTGGGAAGTAATTTCATTTCCCACCGTTATGACTGCAACCTGGAATTGTTCAGGTGCCCGAAGAGTTGGTTGGAATATATATTGATTCCTCCACCTGTGGATACTGTTTTTCAGTACATTTGTGGATCCCATAAGACCCAGAGTTTTATAAAATAAAATTCTAACAAACAACAACAAAAACCCAACAAGAATTAGGTACATAATGAACATAGTGTCATAGAAGTATAAAATAGATAAGATCTTCTCTTGGCTGTGTACCAGATAAAGCCTCTTGCCTAAATTCAGGCTGACATGTGAAATGTCAGTCTTGGGAGTCTGCAGGATGAGGCTCCTTTCAAGTAATCCATTAACATCTAGGCCGGATAGAGTATGTTTATGTAGAGGAAATCTGATGGTTCATTCAAGTATCTTAAAGTGAGCATTTTACACTGAAAATTTCATATTTCCAACGGAGGCATCCAACAAGGACTTGTAAAGGGCATTTTCACAGCACACTACCCCAGACATGATGTATCGGGGGAGATCAATCCGTGGAGGGAAGCTGGCTTGTGAAGGATACTGGTAAATTGAGAATCTTGATTCTAAGAGTCTAATTTAGCATTTTGGAAAGTCAAGTGCAGCTTGGTATTTTAACTTGTTATGTTTCAATAGAATCTTTTTCATACTCTACTTGCATGGATCATGTCACATTATTCTCTTCTCCTGATCCTTCTCTCTCTTCTTCTCCCAGTAAAAGTTATATTTTAACTCTAGAGGAAGGAATTAAATCCTGAGCATATGTAAAATAGAATTTATAGTCTCTATCTTTTAAATTAAGGAAGTCTGATTACAGAAAACAAAATCTATTCACTACAGAAGAAAACTATCTAAAATCTAAGACATATAAATCCCTTTAAAAATTCATGATGGCAAATGCCCCATCCAAATAGTCTAGAGTAATAGTTATTTTTTCCCTTGTAGACACCTATAACAATTTCTCTGGACTTCAATAAAAAGACTTTAGGTAGAATGTCTTGTACCAAGACCTATGAGATTCCTTGAGACCCACAAGAGCACTTAGGTCCATTCTAATAAAAATGAGCAAACAAGCAGGACAAAGAGCGTGATTGGAAACTGATCCCCAACTGATTTATGTACATGTTTTCTATCCCAATAAAAGATGGAGAAATTACAAGCAAGCTCCTAAGTGTTGGCTGTTCATCATATAAAATTTATAAACAGCTTCATAAAACAGGATACTTAAATGAAGAAAACAAGAAATTTAAATACTCCACGTCAACCAGAAAAAAACCCCAAACAACAAAACAATAACTGAAAAGATATTTTCTAGAAGAGGAAAGTTCACATTTTCAGTCACGACTAAGGGAGGATAGTGAGACATCACCGAAATACAATTTTCAGCCTGGTTATAACACCTCCTGTTTAAGAGTTCATGATCTGAAAATCACAAGTTCAAAAGGTGTCCCAAAGAATTAAGAATTGGTGGGTCTCGTTTTTACATGACTTGGAAAACATCTAAAGGAAAGAAGAACTCTATCAGTCAGGGGCATCCTATCTCTCATCTTTTCTATTGTTGTAGTCTTGGATATAACTACAAGAACCCTTTAGCAAAAAAGAAGGTTTTCTGCCCTTCTCACCTCTTCTTTCTTCAAACACTTGTGTAGATCTTAAAATATGAATAAAAACCCATGGGGCTAATTTTTCAAAATGGAGAGTCTGACTTCCACCTCTTGACTTCCCTAAGTCAGAGTTCAATGAGATTCTTCTGAAGACAAGTGAATCCTGAGCTTTACTGGGGATCGTGTGTGTTGTGGTGGCCAGAGGCCTGTGCTCAGATCCCATATTCCAAGAAGTGCTTTGTTCTGGGTCTTTCACAGCTGTGGGAAGTCAAACGCCTACCTCATTTAATGTATCAAAACACTCAGTGACAGCTAAGGAGCTACATCTTGCACTACCTGGATTGTGCTATAGTCTTTCCCTTCACTAGCTTTTGATGGATGTATTGATAAATCTCATTAATGCTCCTGATTTTACATCAGTAAAATCATCATCTACATCCTGAGGATGTGTCTTCCAGATAATTCTTCTGCACCGTCTCTTATAGTGAGATTAAGTGCATATTCATCCTGCTGAATTTATTACTGGGGTTCCTCAAAAAAAAGAACTTTTGTACACTCAAAATTGGCCACCTGAGCTAGATTTGTGTTATATTCCCATTGCACAAAACACATTAACCAAATTCAATTCTCGTTATTCATTAAACTGAGGTTTTAGCCAGATACTACAAATTACTTGCAAGTGTGAGAACTGATAAATTTAAATACAAATCTAGGCTAGTCTTAGGTTACTACCTGCCCAAAGAGTAAGATACTCTTCTTCTTGTACTTCTGCACTGAGATTAAAAATTTGGAAGTCAATTTTCTAAATACAAAGAGGAAGAAGATCTATCAAATTTTACACCGTTTCTGAAACAGTATGTAAAATAATTAAACTTTTGTCTTGAATGGAAGAGCAGTTCTTAAAATGCTTGAATGCAAACATCTTTTCCAGTATTTATTTTTTATCTTTTGCAGGTGTGTACTAACTTGCGTATGATGGCAACACTTATGAGGTTATAAAATCAGAATTCCATGCTTAAGGTCATCACCTTCTGCAGCAAAGAAGTCAGTAATTGTATATCTGGGAAGCATGCATTACATCTTGCTTGAATATTAATCACTCACAATTAGACTGTTTGCATTCATCAGAATTCCATATAATTTGAGGGTAATCAAAATCCCTGCTTCCCAAATATTTTATGCACAAATATTCAAGCCAAAATCAACCAAGTCTTTCGTCTTCTGAAGCATGTGTCATGTTTTTCACTATCCTGTCTAATAGCGGTTACACTTAAAAGTAATATTATTATCCAAATTATACAATATGAACTACTATATGTTTCATATGTGTATAGGTATAAGTATTTTATATGCATCTTATGCATTATAGAAATCATTGCCAAAATGCTGAATGCTGAATTATTCATGATGAAAAATGTCTTAATCGTTCTCCATCTCACATCCTGCTTTCATGTCTAGCAGAACTTGTAAGTACTTTCTTTTATTAACTGTAACTTTGTTGAGAAAGTAAACTCTAAAAAATAGGACCAAAACACAGAAATGTTGCTAACAAGGAACAATTACCAGACCATCATTATTTTATTCTCAACTTTTGACTACTAGTATTTTGGATATGCTCAGTATTTCAATGGAAGAGGAGAGAAACTTCCACTTTTCTGTTACAGACACCTGTTTCTGTTCTGCGTAAAGAACTTGCTGATCAATACAACAGTTAATTATCACAATCAGGCACTGTTTCCTAGGTGAAATATTCCATATTGGACAATGAAATTTTAGAGGAACTCACTGAAGCACAAAATTTGAAACTTGACATATCCGTATTGTGCTTCTCTCAAATGCAGTAAAGTTCAAACTTTGTGTTTATAGAAGGTCTGAAAAACCTGAAGACAATTTATGCTGTATCAGGAATCAACAAATAGTGGCACCTGCTATTACTGACAAAGGTTTATTTATTCTTTAGTACCTAAAAATCCTAATCCTAATCCTTCACTATAAATTCTGTTCAGGGATAAGAAGGCTAACACGTGATTGATCAGGAATAGAAATGAGTGACAAGGGGCATTGATCAAGAATTCAGAATCTTAAAATATATTACCTGTGAAAACGGCACTTGACCAAATCCACAGTTTTCTGGAATCCTTAAAAAACCCCAGGTTGTCTCTAAATCATAAAATATAGTAGCAAAAATGTAATAGTTCTTAAATGACTTATTTATGCCCAGGCTTGTCTAAGACAAAGAAGAAGAGGGGTAGTCCCCTGTCATGGTGTATTCTGGTGAAGTTTCATTGAAGTCAGCAGAGGTTTTAATAGGGCCAGCACAAAATAGCTGAATCTCAGTTATGGAGGTAGATGTGGGCAGTGAGAAAATGCTGTTTAAAAATCCCTTTAACATGATTTCTGACAGTATTAAGAAATTTATGTTGAGAGCTGGTGTAGTCCACTTTTCTCAGTGGAAAAAGAATTTGACAGACTCTAGGGTCTGACTTTGCAGTTTGATCACAACATTATTGCAACAGTTTTCTCAAGAACTGTCAGGAAAAAAAAAAAGTCATTATGAGAGACAACTATTGGATAAAAAAAATATCTAAGTAGAAGGATGCAGAAATTAATTTTGTGTGAATTAGTGTGGCCAAATTTTGCTGGCATTTTCACTCTTAAGTGAATATAATATAATGCTTGCCCATTCTCAGGGGAAGATGGAAATGCTGGCATCTGCATTGTCTGTGCATGTAATACAGCAAAGCTGATAAATTGATTATGTGTCATTGGAGTCACTAGAGACCACACTTCATCTGAGGCAGAGATAGTCACTGTCCTAGTTCCTAATTTCTTAACTTTTTCTTCTAAAATTGTACTGTTATTTTTTGTTGGGTTTTTTTTTAACCTTTTTCATTTTCCCTAAAAGATGATTCTTCCCATTCCAGTGCAAGTCACCAGGTCAGATATTGTTCACATTGTTCTTTTTTTCATCCAGTAACTACTAAAAAAGAGTTTCTCTGTTATTCATAACCTACTTTTTACCTGATTCCATAGGATTTCACTTAATGTAGCATGAGCAAGAACCTAATTCCTGTATTAAAGTAGAATTTTCCATAGTGGAACAATTTTATCATATATATGTCAGTTTGTGTAGCTTCACTGATGATTATACTATCAGAGAGCTTGGCAGAACACATCCCACTAGAAACAAAATATACAATGGTGAGGATTTGCCCTCATACAGAGCTTGCCATCTGAGAGCTTCAAGGTTAACCAAAAATTTATGGTCTATTAGTTCCATGGACTGGTTTGAGATTCAGGATCAGTTTTGAAATACATCACAAATTTTTCCTAGCAGAAAATGTAGAAGAAAATGGAAGTAGAGTATGTAAAAAGAGAATTTACTGTCCTTTTGTCACCAGGTATGAGAAGTCTCCTGATCAATACAGATAATTCAATATAAGCTCATTTAAAAAATGAACACAGGAAATTTAATCAGCCCAAGGTCCTTGCTCTGCTCCTGAAGGTGGTGGCATAAACCAAATTTACATTCAGAATGATTTAGCTCTTCCTTCAAATACATAGTAACAGCAACCACATTGGTTTTTTTGGGTTCACTATCCCCTGATTATCCCAGAAAATTATCACTGGCACCTGCTATAACGCAGGTCAAACTGTGTTAGAAGCAAGTGAATTAGATAATCACAGATCCTGTTTTATGAGCTAGTATGGATACTTTCTGTGTAATGCAGGGAAAATCCCCAGAGGTTTAATACACAGAGATTTAACCACCTCAGTCACACCCAGATCCTTCCAAACTCCCTAAATACCAGCACACCCTTTCCAGGAAATTTGCACAGCATGTAGACTTCTGCTGATGTGCAGTGATGTTATTCACATCCATATACCAAGGCCAGTGCCTCAGATCTCTGTTGGGTTGCCTTCTGGTTTTATTTGAAACTATTCACCTTTTGATGAGTTTCAGCATAGGTGGTGGGAGACCTGTTGTAAGATCTTACTCCTACTTGATCTGGAGCAAAACTTTGAACACGGTCTCCCTTTTATGGCAGTTGACCAGGGACAGTGACAGCTGAATGACTCGCCAAAGGGTGTCCAAATGGCAACGGCAGAGGCTGATCCGTGTCTGCAGAGCCCAGCCCTTCTCCCCAAACAATCCAATATATTCTCATGTGATGGACCTCAGCTCTCAAGAAACAGGGGAAGAGGTTGGTGATAAACAGGAGTTTTGTTCTGAACCACAAACCTTTTCCAAATCAGACACCCAAAATGCATGAATGTGCCAAATGAAGTGCAGATGAGGTTTTAAAAACCTGGCCCTAACAGCCACAGAACCTCACAAACAAGAGAAAGAAGATGAAACAGATTGTACAACTATCTTCTGTTTTGACTGCTGGATGGAATATACATGTTCCCGTGTCTTCCTTTGGAAAGTTGGTCCCTTTCCATATCTCAAACTGCCTAAGTGAAAGTGAGATTTTTTTTTTCTACTTCCAAGGAACTGATTAAGTAGGATGAATCAAGTGTTTTGTTGCCTTGACTTCTTCGTTACTGTTCTAGTTAAGGACTGAAATATTCTCCCTGTATTGTGGATTAGGGTAAGATAACTCACTGTTTGAACACTAATGATGGATGGCTTAGTTGTGGAATTAACTGTTCAGAGTGCTTTGGTGGATGTAGTTATTTATTCTTTTCTCCTTTTGAAAATATTACATTTTAGTCAAAGTACTGGAAATTAAACTTTCATATGGGAGAGTAAAAACCTGGGCGCTCAGATTTCAAAAGGAACTTTTATGTTGGTGGATTTGTAATTTAATTTTTGTGATTAAAGATGCTCACTCACATCCAATAGCCTGAAATCGAGACTGTATGTCACACGAAGTGTTGGAATATAGATCCTCTCTACCACTTCCAGCTGCTGAGAATCTCAGCAACACATACAGCCTCGGTTTTACCCTATGTCTTCACCTCTGTCTTCCTGTTGGATTTGTCCCACATGGTCTGTGTTACTCAGTAACCTACAATGCCTATTGCAATAAAAGTGGAGGGGAGAAGAGAAAGAGAAAAGCTGATAAAGCTTTGGTATATTGAAGTACCACATAGTCATTACAACATGATTAAACACAAGCCACCAATCAGGAATCATTGAGGTATCGTTCTTGGAGAAGGACAGAGAACATATAATTTTTTAAGGAGTGGTTTACTTCTAATTGCTGTTACTCCCTGAAAATGAAAAGTTCAATAACTAGATGAATACATACTCCTGACATCAAATCGTTCTAACATCCTGTTCAAGATGGTTTTGCAATATGACATGTTTGTATTCTTGCATAATTTATAACAGGATTATTCAGTGTAAGATTTACTTATACTGACAGAGAACATAAAAGCAAGGGGGTTTTTAATTCCATCTTTTTTAGAGGTAACAGTATCTAGTAAATATTGAAATCAATTTAATTTGTTATTGTAGTTGTCTAGTAAATTGTACTCCCTTTAATTTTTCTTCCTTAACTTCCTCAACCTACTGAACACAAGACATGAAATAATCGATGTGTCAAAATGGCTGTAATGGTGTGGAATGTGCCATTTTCTTCTTGAAGTACTATTGGACAGATTATTTGACAGGCAGAAAGATCGTTACTCAGGTCCTTGCGTGAAAACCATAAATAGGAACAGTGCGGAGATTTTTATTTATGAAAATGTTTCAAAACATTTCTATAAACATTTCAATCCTTTGTTTCTTTGAATATTTTGATCTTTAGATTACACTTAGAAATTATTTATTTTGCCTTCTCTTCAAAGACAAATACCCTGCTTAATTTTATATCATATACTGACTTGCAGTGGTGAGACACGTCTGTTCCGCAATAGAGCATTCGGTATCACCAAGGAGATTTTTTCTGATGCGTGTTCCTGGTGTTTACTTGCAGCTGACACAGAAATCCTTGAAGCTGTACATAATTGTCAACTTCAGAAACCAAATAATTAGCACTGTGATACGTATTAATGCAATTTACTTTGAAGTATGAGATTTGGGTTGTCAACATTATTACTACACATTGTTCAAGAGGTAGCCGTGAAGTCAGTAAGAACACTACAGGATATTCCAGCTGATATGTGAGGGCATGAGAGATTACATATTCTATTGATAATATGAAATTTTTGGGTGGAAGCTGACCTGTAGAAAATTCTAAGGTGGTCATATAAAATCCTTCTGTTTATAAGATATCAGAGATGTGATTGAAACATTTTAATCAAAAGTTTTTTACTGGAATAAATTGGAAGTTGATTAAAATCTTGAAAGCAACATTAACTATCATTTTCTAACAATGGTAAGAACATGAAAGGAAACAAAAAAGAATAAGAGGATGATTTGAGGGAATAAAAACTAAAGAGAAACAAAATTACTATTTTCTACTTTACAGAAGAAGAAAATTACATTTTCAATAGGAAAAAAAAATTATTTTACTTATCATTGCATTTTAATCATAAAAGTAAATGAAATCATAATTTTTTACCTGTTTTTGTTTTATTTTGTTTTCCATAGCTTGTTCCTCATCTTCACCAGCCACAGGTAAACAGCCTATTAACTGCACCCTACTGATATATTTGTGAGATACATTAGAATACTGATATATTCTTTTCAGGAGAAAAGAATAAAAAGTAGCAAGACAAAGCAAGACAAGCACTTGTTTCTACTTCCTGAGCAGCCCTTATTTGGAGATGTGGATGACAATTTTAGCAGGAATTTCCTCTAGAAATATAGGATGTCTTCTGATCTTGAGGCACTCGCCATGCCCAACTGGGTTGGTGGAAAAAGATAAAATGTTTCAAAGAAAATTTGCCTGTTCATTACTCTAAACAGCCTGAAATCACTGAGCAGAAGGTATGGACAGGGGTAGAGTCAACTAGAGCTGGAAGCAGCTGAGGGAGTGGAGAAAGGCATTTTCTGTGGCACCATGTGAGAGCACGATCACTGGTAGCAGAGATAGTGAATGTATTTATATGGATTCCCAACCAGCTTACCACCACTTCTCCACCTTTTAATATCTTCTGTAACTTGAAGTTTCAAATTCAGAATTGGCATGACTAACTTTTCTGGCATTTTCTCAAAGTTGTCTTTCTGCCCATATCCACTGAATTTATTATAATCCATTCATGTTTATCACTCATGTTTGAAGTATCTCATAATTTTGCTGTCTTAGGTTGAATTTATTCCACAGCCTGATACCCTTCTGACTCTGACTTTTATAGACCAATAGTTAAGTGAAAGATGAATCACAATGTCTGGCTTATTTGACCAGTATTTATGAGTAGCCTGTCCTGTTTTCTTGTCTTTTAGCACTGATACAAGGAAAGAATTCTGGTTTTGATTATATTTTCCTCTTCTACATTTGAAACACTTTTGCTTCAGATGCAGACATCTGGATGCTCATACTTTAAGCACTTTTTTTTTTTTTCTGGTCAAGTCTTTCTGCCTACCTTTTTCATATCAGTATTTTGCAGAATGTTTATTTCGAAGAGTAAATGTTTTAAAATTATTTACAGCTGAAAATGGAACAGAATGGAATTTCAAGAGGTTACTTGTGCTGTTTCCAGTCTTTGGCAGAAAAATAGGAATAATTAATCATTAAAAGTTTATAATAAACCTTTGTATAAGTTTTTCCTAGAACCATGGAGTTACAGGCTGCAGAAATATCCATGATGTCCTACTCTACTGCTTTTTCTGCAGATGAAAAGCTCTTCCTGCTGTGTAACCTTGACTGCTTTTGGTGCTGTTCAAACTCCAGTCCTTCTAACTTTCTTCACAGACAACATAAGGAATAAGTTCACTGCCATACCACATGTGTGGAGTTTTCTTATCATTCTCCTAAGTTGCAGTGCTATGAGTTGAATCCTACAGGTTTTCTCATTTTTCTAGAAGAGTTTTGATTTACATCACAGTGAGAGAAAAATTATACAAATCATATAACCAGCAAGAAATCAAAAGAAGAAAAAAATGGATGAAAGAAGAATCAAATTCGTAAGATTTATGAACTTAATAGTGCAATTTGCACAATGTCTTTACCTCTGTGTGCTGTTATTGCTTTATTTATCTTTTTGTTCTCCAGTTAATCTTATATTCATTTGTCCCATAGCTGAATTCTGGATTATTAAAATATGAATTGGATCAGGGGACATGCTGTCTGATTAAAATAATATCTGGTTACTACATGCTGATATATTCCAAAGCTAAAATCCAATATCCAAGCATTATCTATCTACAGCACATTTTAACAATGTAGCCTAAAACTACTAAATGTATTACAGGATTTAAGGGTTGGTTTTTTTGCTAAATGGGAACAACAAATAATCAAGTAAATGATTTAGCAGCAAAAGGATCTCTCAGGCTGTATCGTAATGAATCACTCGAGAGACTTAAGAATTTCTCTTCAGGAAGAGAGACTTAAAAATGGCATATGCAGGAGAAACCAGAACTTCTGAAAAAGAATTGAATATTTTTTTAAAAGTTGCTTAAATTACAGATAAGGTAGAAAATTTCTGTTATTACTGCAGTAAAATTTGTGTGTCAGATTGTGTTTAGAAGACAATGCACTATTGTATTATCATGGTAAAATAAGTGTATTCATTTCTCTAATGTAAGATAATGAAGTGTCAGTAGTTATATGATGAAAACATTTTATTCTTCACCCAATGCCATACCACCTGGCCATGAGGAACCTGCTGGAATCAAACTAGATTATATCAGCAACATGTATTTTTTTAAAAAAAATTCTATGCAATTCAAATAGATTTCAATTCACTTCAAGTTGCTGATTTCAGAACTGCAGAGAGTACTAAAAGAAGCGTATTTTCTTTTATAAAGACTCATCAACTTTCTTCTTTGGATCACAAGCCATGTCAGCATTTGAGTTATAACCAAAGGTTGGTCAAGGCCATACAGAGCACACATACTGACCCTCAGGAGATGCAGTAAAATGTGTTATGATGGAAGCTCAGAGAGGAATCTGAATTCAAGTCTTCAATTATCTTAACTCTTAATCATACAAAAATCCTATTACACTAGATATATTATTTTAAAGCTTCTTTTACTTTTGGGAAGCTGTCATTATTTCTCAGAGTTTTTTGGGGGTGGCATTAGATATAATTAGAGATGGAGAAATTACAGTGGAAGTTAGGGTTTTCAGTGAAGAAGGAATAATGTGATTAAACAATGATCTGCATTCTGGTAGTTTGAGTTAGTAACAGATCCTTTCTTTCCTGCTTCAATATGCTGTCAATATAAAGTCATTTTTTAATCTCAGAAAGGTTTGCTTAGGTTTTCATAACACATAGACATATAGAAACATTGAGACCAGAGCAGAAGCAGAGGAGGATCCAGAACATGATAATTTACTAAACACAAAATGAGTCAAATATTACATATTATTGAGAAGGTTGGGTAAAATTATGTGATAGGATATCAAGGGAGAATTGAAAGCAAAATATGTAGATGCAACAGTGAAGAACTTAGAAAATTCTGTGGAAGACCTATACTGACCATAGTCATCTTGCTCTGGAACACAGTATAGCCTCGTTCAATTTAAAAAAATACATAAAGAAAAACAATCTCCTTTATCAACTCACTATTGTTATTAGTTGAGATATTACTGAATTATTAATAAGGTTTTTTCAGGGAGGTGGAAATGGGAAATTACAGCATAGGCCAGGTATGCAGATGTATGCTTCTAATACACCCAAAACTACCAAAAAACTACCAAAAAAAAAAAAAAAAACACAAATCTGGAAAGTATCCTTGCCCTTCCTAAGGGAATGGTGAAAATTGTTAGGCAGGAGTCAGAAATTAATTTCTTTAGTATCCAGAGATTTAAATCCTCTCCCTCAGGAGGAAGTGCATTCCAGGATGATTATGGAAATCTCTGTGCTGTTCCTTGGTTTACAAAAGCCACTGCACAATGATCCGTAATCACACAGATCTGTACACACAGGATGTTATGTGATAATGCTTCATTTAATTATTCTGTATATAGATAACTTAATTGAGGGAATATCTCTCCTTTTGAGATCAGCTACATGAAGTGGAATTGGAGAGACATCAGCAGGAAAACAATCTTTAAATTCCACAGATGTTGAGGCAGGGACACTGATCCTGGTGTTTCTCTCTATCTTTTGGTTTAGATAAGATAGATAATGGCCAAGGAGGGCAGAGTAACTCCATGACATCCCAGTGGAGTTCATCCACACTGTGTTTCAGGGATTTTATTCAGGTCATTAATAGGAGGATCTCATGTATCTCACACAGGAAGGTCTTGTTTTGTCCTCATCTGGGCCTACAAACCTAAAAATCAGGATTTGCAAAAACAGACAATTTTGTTGATTGTTAATGTCATGTGTTCCTTAAATTAAAAATTCTTGGGATCAGGAAAATGATGCACTGCATTCTTGTTTAGTGAACAGAGGCAGTATAGATATGGCCTGGTTCAAGTTTAATTCAATGTGGAGAGTCGCATTATTCTAAATAAAATGGGCTTAGAATGTGATGAATAATATGCTTACTGTTTCTGTTTTGAAGGGAACATAGAGAATCACAAATAATAAAGTAAATGCTTTTCCAACAACCTTTTTATTGCTATAGCTTCCTGCCTCAATTAAGATATTAATTACAGACTTAATATGGCAAGTTTTCTTTTGTAATGCAATTAAAAGCTAGATGATTACTGACTGAGAAGCTTAGATATAATGTCATTAATTCCAAATTAGACATTGGAAAGCAATCTGTTACCATTTTATTAACCTATGAGACATCTAGATGTGTTTGTGTTTTTCTGGCATTTCGGAACCCATTTGGGCATCAATAAGAAAGTAGCTAAACTATGTTAATTGATACTTTGGAAGTAGGTGAGTTAGTAACTTGTAGCTGCTTTGAAATATCTCAGTTAAAGCCTAATCATCTCTTTCAAGTATATTGCACTTTAAAAAATTTAATGGATATAATTAAAACTTAATTGTTTATGATATTTTTTCATCATAATTGGCAGAGGAATTAGATATAGATCTTCCTATTACTGTTTAATAGGTGTTCTTGTTATTGGTTGACATTTAAAAAGTGTTGTAATCACTGTTTTTTCAAGTTTTAAAATGCAAATTGAGAAATGGTGCTTTGGAAAAGAAGGAATTAATATAATTGTGTGTTATTTTGAGTAGCAGAGGAATTGCTGTACTGGATCAGACCTATGAACTGTCATGTTTTCTGATGTCTGCAAATACCAGATGTTGCAGAAGAATGCATAAATCCTCCCATCCCCGGTCAACAGATGCATAATCTGCCCCCTTGATGGTCTCATTATAATCCCTGGGGATTTAGATTAAACCATGAAGTACAGGGTTCATTTTATTTTCTTTTATAAATCTCTGGCAGTTTTAACTAATATGTGTCTGAATATTACTTCTTATGAGGACACAGTTTGTTAGAGCTTCTCTAATTCTGTTTCTTTAGTGAAGAGTACTAACTGATGGCAGACTGCATTGTAAAATCGTAAAAATCAAATGTTTGCAAAAAATCCAAGAGAATTTATATCTGAAATTAAAAATGCAGGTCTCAACTCCAGATCTGCTATATGTTTTGTACGAGGAAGAGGGAGATCAGGAAGAAAGGAACTAAATAGAATTTTACAGAAATTCAGATCTTGAAATTGACTTGGAAGAAAAATATAATTCCCCAGCATTCCTGAAAAAAACCCCAATCAAATAGATGAAAGTGAGAAGTGACCCACATAAAACAGGGAGAAAGCNAATATCTTGGAAAAAGTGTGAATATAAACTCATTCACTGCTTCCTAAGACTAGAATCCATTATTTACTATTCATTTGAACATATATATTTTACAACAACTGAGAAGGAATTAAAGATATTAAAGCTTTTATCTTCGTTCCAGGGAAAAGTTCCTAATTGCTGCCTTTACACTGGTAGTAGATAAAGGATATAAGAAAATCTTATGGTTAGAGATCTGATCCAGGAAAAAGAATTTCAGGTTTCATTTCTTGACTTATTTGGAGACTTTGTACAGGATTCAAAAAAGGAATGAACCTCTCAGGGTAGGCAAAATCACATCCATGTGTTGCCTAAGCTTCCTGACCACTTGGCCGTGGATGAAAGTCATACAACATCCCTTCTATCCCTGTGCCCTCTGAATAGTTGAGGGAGCTTAGGAACAGCTTATAAAAACCAGAGAAAGCACTGTGAGGCAGAAGAGAAGATAGTGTTAAGCCTGATTCTCCTTCTGACCCTGTGAACCCTTTTTTCTTTCCTACCCTAACACAAGGTACAGTTCCGTTGGAATAACCAAAGACACATTTTCTTTGAGACAAACATGAATGTTCATGCCATATAGATATGTCATCTCCAAAGCCATCCTCAGTCTATCCATCCCTCCCAGGTCAAGGCACAGTGAATGCTATGCTATATTTAGCCTCCAGCCTCCCAGATACAGCATTTAGAGCAGCAACAAAGAGGGAGAAGAAAAATGGACTGTATTGGAATTGTACAAGGATGTATTACACAGTAATTCATGAACCTGCTCTAGCTAATGCAGTTATCACAAATCTACTGCTATTTACAATGCTGGGTTATGCACAGAAATGCTCAATTTGGTTTTACATATGTAAATTAAAAACATAAAACTGCGCATCTTTCGTTATTAGGCTGTGAAATGTTATGACTCAAATGTGAGAAATAAGTCATTCATAGGTACCAGCGACCATCCATTTTATACTATTCCCTGCAGACCACAAATACCTTTATATCCTAATGAATTCCTGACACACTGGCAGAATGAGCCAAATAGATTTTAAATATTTTAAAGCATTTCTGAATAAGATAGTAAGTAGCCCACTCTACATCCTATTATATTCCCCAGTGAATAGAAGTCTTTTTGGTTTTTTGCCAGGTTCAGTTTGTTTGCTCTTTGATACTTAGAGAAAGAATGGATTAATTTTAACAGAGATAAACAGTAATTTCAGTTAAAAGCCACCTTGGTGCCTTCCACATTCTATCTTCCTTATAGCCACTCTCTATAAGGGACTATTAAGCTTGAACAATCTTTCATTTAGTTGGTTTTGATCATTATCTTAATCTGACATTGAAGAAAGCATTTCCTCCCAAGGAATGATTGAAATGTGTCATTTAGAGCTATTAGAAAATTTTTTCTTCTATGAAGTATGTCACTGTATTTGAGACATTAGATTATACTTCAATGCTCCTTGTAATATGTTAGGTAGAATATTTTGAAACACATATATAAATACAGTATTATCTCTTTTTATTTTTAACAAGATATAAAAACCAAGTTTATAGGATTTACAGCAGCACGGAGAAATATTTTAACAGTACTGAAAAAAGAATGCTTCAGCTCTTCTCCCTCATCAAAAAGATCTCATGGACTGACTGCTGTAAAACTTTCAGATTTTGATTTTTTATAGATTTTTTACATGACAGGAAACTGTGCTGTGAACTCTGGTCAAGACAATGCAAGCCCTCAGTGAATATGTGGCTGTGCCATAGATGATTTCAAAATGGAATGATTTCAAAATTTAGGGGGGAAATCCAATTAAGTATTGTGATGGAGGCTGCCAAATCTGGTAGAACAAAAGATTTGAGGCTGCTGCAGCTCTGTGTCCCCAGGTTCCGCTGTAGGTAAGCTCAGCAGGAATTCCCAATTATCTCACCAACATGTTCTCACAGGATAAATATCCACTGCTGACTCTTTTATCTACTCTCAACTTTATGTATTTTATGTTAGGACACAGGGTTTTGTTGAAAAAGTCAAACAGCAAAACAAATTAAAAAAAAGAAATATATGTTGGAAAAAATGTAGTGGCTAATGCACCCTTAGAACTCCTTTTTCATTTAGTGATTATAATTAATGGATTTCTTATGAGCTGTACATCATCATTTTTATATAATCACTGAGCTTATCTCATACTCTTTGAAATTCAGCTAAATGGTCTTGTACTTTATGAATTCATTGATCCTACACTACCCATCTCCAACTGTTTGAAATGCCAGGCCTGCTTGTTCTGGCCATGTATTTCCATTATCCAATTAACAACCCATTTTCATTTGGTAAATTGATTGCAATCCATTTATTTCTGATGGTTCTTGCATTTTGTGGAAAAAAAGGTCAGACTTTCAGCTTGTGTAAATGGGCACAGCCCAAGCAGACCAGAGGAATACACTGATTTAGACTTCATTTTAGTGAGGACAGGCCCCAGGGATGACAAGGGGTTTTTTCATGAAGAATAAAAAGATCTACTAATAAATCAGAATACACCACTCCTTCTCTTCCCTATATTGTTTTTATATTCTTCTTCCTATAAATTTTCAGTCTACCACCTCAGTGAACCCTGAATGTTTCTAACATATTTATAATTCTGGTCAGCTTTTGTATCAAATTCTCCTCTTTGTTGCACTGATTTACATGATAAATAATTATATAGTTACAGTGATATACACTGTGCAACTAAGAGAATTGATCATAATATTTTAATAAAACTTTAGGGAAAAATAAAAATTAGTAAATAACAGAATAATAGAATGAGAAACCAGTGTCTGACACCTGTTTGAAAACTATTGCTGCTCAAATTAGGGATGTCAACATGGAGACTAAACAAATTAACTAATTTCCCCCACGATAAAAGGCCTAACCAAAAATATTTATACTTTAGTATGTATTTATGGAGCAATGGATGAGAGAATGACCCAAACAGCCTTTTCAGGAATCATGAGAGCTCAGTAGAATGAGGGAAGTTCCTGGAACATATGCATTTGAAATGTGCACTGTCTGTAATGATTTATTTGTACCTTGTCCCTCTCACCTCTGATCTTCTTGTCTCTGAGCTCTTTGTTCTGTTGTGCTTGCAGCTTTTTTCTTCTTTGGATATTCCATGACATATCTGACCTTTAGAATAGTTCATTTATTTTGAAGGTTGCACTGTATTTGTCATAATAAGTATGAAGTACTTAACATTTAAAATAAACTTTTAGTTTTGATGCCTGGCAGAGGAAAAAAAAAGTTCTGGCAGTGTTTGACAGAATTTTATTTTATTTTTAAATATGCCAAGTCTAGATCATGTAGAAAGTATGTCAGCATGAAGATCTACTGCTCTCGATTTTGTTTCTAAGAAATACTTTGAAATTTTTTTAAGCCTTCTCACAAAAGTGCCTGTAGATTTAACTGTTAATTAAGTTCTTCTGTATGCTTCATGTGGGACTCACCTCTTTCTGGATCCTGGTTACCTCTGACTTTTACTTCTAAAGCTGCTTTTTAGATCTGAAGAGTACTGAGAAGCATGGGATAAAAATATGGGTTACTGAAAAGACCTACAGACTAAGTATAAAAATGTTAATTCAACCAGAATTCATACTAGATGACAGTAAAATGTTGGCAGCGGGAATTGATAATCTCTGCACATTTTGTGAAGATATGAAATAATTCTTTTCCTAGAGTCCACTGGCAAGGACAGGAGTTTATTGCAGAAGTGAACTGTCGCCTTTAACATCATGGCATCTCCAAAAATTTCAATACCAATCTCACAAGCTTTACAATGTAACACATCACTGAAATATTAATTGGCTTTTGAGGCCTTTTTTGAGGTTTTCTTTTGCAGACTGAATCCTACCCATAAAGATATTAGTGAAAAATGGAGGTCTGCTGCCCCAAGGACTCTCAGTTGTGAACCATTGTGGACTCCAGTCATTCAGGAACAACATAATGGAACACATTTGATACTCTTTTATTTTTAATTGCTAAGTGGCCTTGAGAAGGGAAATTATACTTCATGATCCCATGGAATTTCCTGATTACAGTAAGCAAGGACACTGACTCAGCAGTTTTAGACAGTGTAGTCAAAGCTGGTTTTGACAGTATCAACTGACTTTCCTGCTCTATCAACACTAGAGTTTGGTTAGAATCGGTTTTAGGGCTTAAACAAACCCTGTGTCTTATGACTGAGAAAGAAGAAGCAATGATTGAAAACCCAAGTGGTTTGGTTTGTTTGTTTGTTTGTTTTTTTCACTGTGTATCTTGTTACAACTTTTTTTGGCTTGAAAATGTGCACAGTGAGGTATGCAAAGTTCTTGTCAGCAGCCACTCAGGCTGGTTCCAAGGACTGTAAAGATGAGGATACTATATACAAAGAAACCTTCCCTATTTAGCATATATCTGGACTAAATTTATACTTTTTATATTTATCAGATCACTCTAAGGGAATATGTTGTCCCATTATAAACAAATTCAGTTTTTTATATACTTGTGCTGGAGATGTCATCTTTAATTGATGGAAGCTTGTAATTTACATCAGTTTGTGTACTCTGGTGACAATGTAATTTTCCAGTTAGTACTGGAAAGAAAGTCTGAAAATAACATAAAATTGTGGTCAGCAGTAGAAAAAGGAAGGAAGAAAGACTTTGGCAATTTCTGCGCTACTGAAGAATGACATCTAAATGAAAAATAGGCTACTTCTCTCGACAGGATTTCCATAGCCTTGTAATTGAAGAAATTGCTATTTCAAGTAGAAGAGCAAGTAGAAAAGTCAATGTCATACGGTGAAACATTTTAAAAAATGATGCAATTCATAATTATTTCACATTACACGACAATGTCAAACTGTAAACCTGGATGATTCACTCATCGTATCTTAAAATACATTTCCTTGAGGGATTCATTAATAGAACTCTCACTTGAATATCTCTTCTTGTCTAGATGTAGGGGCTTATTGTGATTTTAGAAAATTACACCTCTACCTGTTCAACTTCTGTATATATAAATAAATCCAGCCCTGTTTCCTCAGGCATATTTTTCTGCTTCTACAAAGCTAGACAGCTCTTGGTAAAATAATTTAATATTCTGTCAAGTTTAATGTAACATGAACTCCAAATCTGCAACTCTTAAGTTCAAAGAATAGAATAAAAAATAAAATAGGAAACCATGAAAAAAAAAGTAATACTTTGACTGAACAAAAAGAACAAGTGTGTCCTTAGTTTTAAGCATGTTCATAATTTCACTATCAGTCAAGTAAAAGTAATGAACAAGGCCTTCTGTAAGCAACATTAAACTAACTCTGTATTCTTTTGATAAGTTGTTTTAATTAACCATAGATGGTGTGTTAAGCCTTGAGTCACTTTTATCCAGCTTTTAGCAAAAAGTTGTCATGTTTGGTGGGAACTCAGCTTGGGAAAAGTACTAAAACTGTGTTTTGTCAAGCTAACCTTGACATGCTTCAATCAACAAAGAAAGAGATATTGTTGAAGTTGGGCAGCTGGAATGCAGAATTTATGAACCAAGAGGACATTTAGCAGAAACCAGCAGATAAAGAAGATGATGAACAAGACTCAATATATGTGATGGAAAGTCCTATCCAGGAGAAAATATGCTAAAAACCTAAAAGACTAAAGATATGGACTAATTAACAGAAGGGAGATAACCAATGAAAAGTAGAATGCTAACTAATAGAAGAGAGTTATGTAATTAGAATCAATCAACATTGATTTCTTTGTTTGCTAAAAATGTATAAATAGGTATAAAATTTTTGCATGGGGTTCTGTGTGGGTACTGGGACTCTGTCAGTCTTTCGCACATGCCTTCTGGCCAGAAATAAAGTAATGCCTTGCTTTCAAACACTAAAAAATACAATGTTGTTGTTTTTATCCAGACAATTTTAGAGTACTTTGGAAGTTGAACAAGGGAGTTAATACCAATGGTATAGGATTTATGACTGGGTATTAACAGAAAGCACTGAAAATATCTAAAGGTGTAGATGATTCACGAGGCATCATAAGTCCAATTCCCAGCTCTCCAAGGGGCTGCTGAGCCTGTGGATGGGGAGCCAGGTGGGGCTGTGGCAGGAGGGTGAGTCCAGGAGTGGGATGGGGACAGACAGATTTGCCTGGGAGCTGGGAGTTGGAAAAATACGGAGCTGCAGGTCCTGATGACACGGTTGGGAACTTCTGGGTAAGGATTAAGGGAAAACAATGCAGATCTCATGATGGGGGTGTACCAAAAGCCACCCAGCTTGTTCAAAAGGTAGAAAATTAAGAGCACAAAGTCACATCTTATGATATCATAGATCTTACAGATATTGTGAGGTCTTTATCTTTTAGGACTATTGTAATTGGAAGATCTGCAATTCATATTCTTTTCTGAAACTTTTTTTTCACCTCTGCTCCTTTATTTGTTTGTCTATAATTCTCATTTTCCCCATGAATCTTGGTAGCTTCCACAGAAACCAGAGCTAATATTTCTGCTTTTCTTCAGGCCTCTGTCAAAGGTATTAAATGGGTGTCACCAGCACTATGTCACTCTTTCTGTGCATTGTGGGAAGGCCAATAATATTGGGGTTTTGGATACATGGCATGGGCGTTTTAAAACAATGCGATCTATGAACATGGAATGTCATTCTAGTATATAGGAAACACAGGAATTTCTGCAAAACTCTACCATGTTATAAATAGATGCATTTAAAGAGATTTACAGTAGATAGAGTGATTTTCAAATCCTTTCTCTCAGTTCTTTTATCTCCCAGAGTCCCTAAAGAATATATGCATTAGAAAAAAACTCATCCTATGCTTGTTTTGAGCATCAGCCTTTTGGAACATTTCCTCTAACATATCCTGCAGGACCCAATTTAGCATCCAGTGGAACTAACAAGGAGATAAAACATCTTCTCTTCACTGATCTGGTGACCAGTCACCAGATCCCTGCACCAAGAGATACTGGTACCTGCCGACTTAAGGAAGAGAGCACAGCTCATGAAAAACATCAGGATGTTAAAAATATGTATCTCGTTCAAGTGAGGCAATTAAGACAGCGCTTCATGGGAAATTATTGATTGGGACAGAAAATAAGTGAGATTAAATTTAATAGTACATACTAAACAAGTATGCAAGTGATAAAGCCTGAACATCAAGGTGCAAACTCATTTAAAGGTAACAGAAAAGGAAGGTGAGCTAGAGAAAAAGTGATCATAGGGTATCAAATGTCTTTACAGTCATAAAATCTGAAAGCCTGTTAGGTGAAACATCTTTACCAGTGACAGGAAAGCACTAATACTGTTCGTACTTGGCATTGGTATGGTCTTGGCATTGGTAAGGAATATTACACACAGTTCTGGTTACCTACATTCCGAAATGTTGACTGTAAATGGGAATGGGGGAAATAATAATCTGAGTAATCATTGGACACAAAAATCTTCATTTGGATTTGTATTTTTGAAATAAAGATTGAGAAAGAATATTGTTCTTGTCAGTAAGTTTGGAAGAAATGGGAATTTGTAAAGAACAGTAGGATGAATTTGACTACTGTCTGTGAAGAGATTTAAAAGAGACATTAGGTGACATCAGAAGGGATCTCAAATACTCTTCCATCAGAGAGAGTGAGACCTGAAAAAAGACAAAACAAACCCCTCCAAAACTCTCTATAGACTCTGAATTGCTGTCATCTGTGTCAACAAGAAGTGTGAACCACTTGATCCATGCTTGTTGCAGGGTAAAATGTTTTATAAGAAAATTCAGAAGCCTATGTCAAGCAGGAAAAGGAAAGCCTGTTCAGATTGATTTTTATGCTGCATTATCATTTTCTCAATTGTTTGTAAAGTAAGAACCTGTAAATGGACTTCAGCAATAACTGCATATCCAGGTGTGCACTTGTGCTAGATGGGTAAGTTATATTTTTAATGACTGTTAGCTCTGGAAAGGAAGTGGCTAATAGCTGTAATGTTTGCAAAAGAAATAATTATTCTAGAACATCCAGCTTCACCTTTCAGAAATGCCAATACAGGAGTGTGATATGTTTTTTGAAAGAAGACAATGCACAGATTGGGGAAGAGGGATGAAAAAAGATTTCTGTTTATTGAGAATTCTTTGAAAAACTATAAAAATGAAACAGAAGGTGTGTCTGGGTGTTGTTGTTTTTTCCGGCATGGAATGACTACAAGGCTGTACAACGATGAACAACAAAAACCATTTCATAGGTGACATTGGGTGTCGTTTTCTTTATCAACTTGATTAAAAATAACATCCTCTCAAAGAAACTAACCCTTTTGTGAGGCCAGAGATCATAATTGGAGTTTCCAAAGTTAATTATGAATGTAGAGGTAAAGCAGTGATCTAAGGAAAACCTTTAAATTATCTGAATTCACAAAAGCAGCTGAACTGTTTGCACAATGTTCTTTTAAATGTCTCCATCAGGTATAACAATCAGGAATACGAAAACCTTTTCTGAACTGATGTTGAGGTACACTCTAGTTAGTAAATTTTAAAATGTTGGAAAACTTTTGTCTAATCTGTCAAGGGTAATGTTGCTTTATAGCGAGCCAGCTGTGCACGTCATGAATACAATGCCATAATTTTAATATGGTACTGGTATACCATTTAAGATTGGCATTTTCTTATTTTATTGAAAAGTAGGCACTTGGAAGTACTCGTGTCTTAGCAGTAAAGGATTTTGGATTTTTTTTTTATTTTAGGGCTTTTCCACATCTATGACTAGGCCATTGAGAAGCACAGACAGCCACAAAGTAACTATATTCTATTACCTGTAGGTCTCCATTTAGCATTAACCATATCTACAGGGAACCAAACCAGATTTTCTTTAAGGCAGGAAAACCCTTCTGAGTATAATTAACCTCATAAAATTGAATTTTTGTCTATTTACTTCCACGAGATCTGCCCTGTGTGTATTGACTAGCTTCTATTCCTACGTTCTACTTTTGTTTTGAAGTAATACTGTCCACTTAAACTTTGTTACAAATTACAGCCCTTCAGGGGGATTAGTCAGGAGTCTTATATAATGAACCTACAAAGAAGTGGAGGGAATATCAGCCAGTGATTAATCACATATAGCTCTCAAAAAGAGTTTTCTTTTCTTTTTATCAACATCTCATGTGTAGTCTCTAGCCTCCTGAGACAAAACTGAGTTTATCTGCAGACTGGCAATAACAACATACACTGTGGAGCTGAAGAGAAGATAAGCCAAGACTCTTTATTAAACTGCTGCTGGCAAAACAAATGCCCCGAGGGGCTGGAATTGCCAGTTAACTCTAAGCTGTTTTCTTCAGAAGTACAAAAATAGCCTTTAAGTTTTCCACCAAAGGCAAATGTTAAACCACAGCATTTAGAAAAGAGAACATGCTTTCAAAATTGGCAACAGAGAAATGTTTTTGGTCGCTGGGTTGTTCTTTCATACCAGCTGAAAGGTCTGTGCCTGCAGTTTACTCAGCAAATTTCAGAGCAGCTTTAAGATTGCATTTCGGTTCTTCTAAGCCTTCACCTTAAGATTCAAAATGACTCATTGTCTATAGGCCAGGTTGGATGGGGCCCTGGGCAACCTGATCTAGTGGGTGGCATCCCTGCCCATGGCAGGGGCTTGAAACTGGTCCCTTTCAACTCAAACCATTCTATGATTCAATTATACACTTCCAATTCAGCATAACCTCCTGAAACTAACTGGATAATTCTGGGTAATCTCAAATACTCCAATAGATGCTCTGGGAAACCAAATGAATCTTTAAATTCTCACAATCTCAGAACACAGCCCATAACTGACAGCTCACCATACCAGATCTGCCACTCAAACACCCCATCTTGCAGGTTTGAAGAACTTAAGTGATGTTGAGTTGAAAGGCTGCATGAAATATGAGAATGCCAATCACTTTACTCATAGGGTACACAGAACTGGCCCAGCTTGCCATTGCTGGGGAATTATGGAATGGTTTGGTTTGGAAGGGATCTTGAAGACCATCTGGTTTTAAACCCCCTGCCCTGGTCATCGACAGTTTCCACTAGACCAGGTTGTTTAAAGACCCATCCAGCCTGGTCTTAAACACATCCAGGGATGGGGTAGCCACAGCATGTCTGGGCAACCTGTGCCAGGGCCTCATCACTATCATAGTGAAAATTTTCTTCCTAATATCTAATCTAAATCTGCTGTTTGAGTTTAAAACCATTATGCCTTGTCCTATCACTTCCTGCCCTTGTGAAAAGTCTCTCTCCAGCTCTCTTGTAGCCATTCTAGGTACTGAAAGGGTCTCTAAGGTCTCCATGGATCCTTCTCCTCTCCAGATTGACCAGCCCCAACTCTCTCAGTCTGTCTTCATATACAGTTCCAAATACGGACTGGTGCCTGTCTCACTTCTTTCTTACAAACAAGAACAACATAAGGCCAATTCATATATTTAGTTCTGTTGATAAGGGCTGGGCCAGACTAGGTTGTTGTTATGAGGTATCCCAATATGATATATTGTCTTGAGGTCATCAGGCTAATGTTTGTTAATATTCAAACTACTGCAATAACTAATCAGCTTGTACTCACAGTAGTATCATCTTCTTCTTTATACATGACAGCATGCGATCGTTTATATTGGCTGTTGTCTAGACCATAGAATTAAAGTCTTTTGAAGCAAACCAGTAACAGTGTCTCCCCTTCATAGACAGAAGTCTGAGAGAGGCTGCAAAATGGAATTCTCTGCCTGGTGTATGTCTCAGCTCCCTGTGCCTGGCAGGACACTGTGTTTGCAACTGTGATTGGGTCTGGTTCTCACATGTTCTGAAGAAGTTGTGCTGCATCCAAGCACATACATGGAAGTTTTGTACCTCTACAGGAGATCTAGGAGTGACAGAATTTCAGGTTTACTCTACTGCAGAATGTAGACACTGTTTTTGAGGGGGATTTGGGGTTTCTTTTTAGTACAGAGTCTCTTTACCATGCCATCCTTGTTCCCTTTCTAGCCTCCTTGGAGTGAAACTGAACAAACTAATTAAAAATGTTCAGGACTCAGTATGACTCATTTATAAATTTGGAATGTTCCATTCATTCCTAACACAGGCATGTGCAGAGATTACTTGCTTGTTTTACAAGTGTTATGTAGCATAGAATCCCTTTGTTCCAGAAGTTACAACCTCAGCCAGAGACATTTTGCTTTGGATTGAAAATTGGCATGCACTGCTTCCTTCAGAAACATAATTCCTTTGGCAAATTGCCCTTTCATACTTCCAAAGTCTTCCTTCTTGAACATGGATTTTTGTGCTCTGCTTTTTGATTCGTTAAAACCCCTTTTTTATACTTAATATGCTTCAACATACGTTTTGTACCTCATAAAAAGGAAACCAAGGGCTCTATTTTATTCTTGCTTTATGTATGGTCAAAGGAAAATGATTCTCCTCGTTTTTAATTGTTATCAAACTGTAAAATATTCTTTTTCTTTCTGTCTCTGGATGAAATATGTGTAGGTAAAATCCCCAGCAACACATTCATGTTTTAATCCCTCTGTATAACTGAATAAAACCCCACAAAATTAATGAAGCAGCAACCTTTAATAAGAGCCAAAATATGTATGTCATTGCTGGGCTGTGTGTCAGATTGTCTTTATTAACAGAAGTCAACAGACTCCAATAAATCTATAGGCAGTAAGTAAATGTATTCTTTTTCAGGACACTATTGCACAAGCTGAACACAAAGTGATTCTGAGAGCATTTTGATACTTCTTGAACCAAAGAAGGTGCATTGGAGAATTTTTATAACACAAAACTGAATGTCAGTGGTCCTTTCCAGTAGGAGCCATTAGCATTTTGGTTAACACAGCTTACTAACAGAAGCATTGAAACAGATAGCAAGTCTTAGAAGGAACATTCTGCCTCTTCATTTTGCGAGGAGAGTCTGGAGTGAATTCGTTCTGGGAGATCAAGGTGCCTTCCATGACCTGTGAAGCAAATGAGAGGTTGTAGCCTTGGTCCTGCTCTTTGTAGATGAGGGCTGTGCGTAGGTTTCAGTCTACAACCCCAGAGCTGGGGGTGATTTGAGACATGTCTTTGCTAAATACCCAGTTTAGATTCATCCTGTGTAAAGTCTAAGCTGTTACTTCAGAACCCCGGGTCGTGCATGGCTCAGCCCACCTGCATAATATGGGAAATATTTAGTGATTTGGAATAGACTGTGGTCTTTTGGGCTTCATACCTCAGTTCCCAAAATCAGTTTCTCTTATCTCCAGCTATATCAGATCTTTCTCTTCTCATTGGAATGGTGAGAGGACAAATAAAATCAAGATTCTGGAGTGCACAGAAATATGGTGACATGGTCCATGGAGCAGTCTAGGAGACAAGAATACAAACTGGAATTTTTCCCTTAACACAGGGGCCAATTTCTTCACAGCCTTTATCTCATTTATTTATGGCAATGAGATATTACAGAAACATCCATGAACTGTGGAGCAGAAACACCCATCAGGAAAGCAAGTAAAGCAAGTAATAGTGTGTCCTTGCTTTCCTCTTTCTCTGTCAATAAATACATTTCTGGTCAGAGCCCAAATTATCATTAATCCAAGTTTTACCCTGAAATAGTTTGTAAAAGATGAAGAAATTGATCTAACCCAGAATCATCCAAAAGTTAGATGTGTAAATCTGAGACAGTTAGCTGATGTTTCCTCTATAGCCGTTGGGAAAAAAACTGCAAAGAACCCTCAGAGAGAAATTCACCCAATCTTTGTAAAAGACCCATGTTAATTAATATGTGATGGACTATTTCCAAGGAAAACCAGATTCCTAGCATACACTTATGTATCTAACTTTCAAACAGCAATCGAGATGAACCCTAACCTGAATTAAAGCTTTAAATGAAGTTCCTTATGGTATTTTTTCCCTGTCATCTTGCTTCCCAAGTGTATTTATGCAACAGAATGGACAAGTTGCCCTCTTAGCCTATGTATGCTGTTTAACTAATCAAAAAATGCTGTTCTCATTTTATACAGGGCTATCTGGTAAAGTTTGATAATTTTGCATTGATTGTAAAATTATACATATAATTGTAGATTTTCCTGCTTTTCAATGCTATTTTTAACCAAATCACCTTTACATATTTATTAGTTTGATTACAGAAATCAAAGACAAAAAATCATTAGGAAAAAAATCCTCACAGGAAGAGTGATTGGCCATTGGAATGGGCTCCTTAGGGAGGTGGTGGAGTCACTGCCCGTGGAAGTGTTTAAAAAAAGACTGGATGTGGCCCTTAGTGCCATGGTTTAGTGGATGAGATGATGTTAGGTCATAGGGTGGACTTAATGATCTCAAAGGTCTTTTCCAATCTCGTCAGTTCTGTGATTTTGTGATTGCAGAACTGGGGACTCATTTCACTAAACACTTAGATGAAGTTCAGCCCAACACAACTCTCTTAGTGTCCAAACAGTAAACCACTGTTAAAAGTAAGGAAACATGGAAAGACAGTCAGAACTTGGTCTTTACATGTGAACATGGCATTTGTGACAATATTTAAAAATATTTCTTTCAATATAGAAATTATTCAGCTTTCAAACATCATCCAAAAAAGCTGATGTCTTTCACAAGCTATTTCTTTAATTATCTATTCCCATTTGTTTTAACTTTATCATGGGTTGTAACTTTCCCTGCTACAGCTTTTGCCCCACATACATTTACTTTCATGTGTAAGGAGATAACTTAAGGCACAATAAAGCCTGCTTAAGGACACAAATATATGTCCACATATATTATATATACTCCTTCCCATGTGACAATATTTAACCAAGTAAGACAGCTGTTACACCAGGCAAGAAGCCAGGATGGTTTTAAAGGCAACAGGAGACTTAACACTAAAATAATTCTTTAAAACCAGAGCCACAACAGCTACAATCACTAGCCAAACCTGAAGTTCAGTGTCGTCTCACAGAAGCATCATACGCCGGTGCTAGACTGCTCAAATAATGATAGAAATCAATCTACACTGAGCATTACTTAATTATAGTTGCTGAAAAGTAGTGTTACAAATGTTTAGAAGCTTTTGCACGTTAATTGTGTAGAGTTAATGACATCTAAACTGCTTTTTAAATCTTATTTTGCTCTTTATACTTATTTTGCTCTTTATACTTCAAACTCCTATCTATCAGCATTCAGAGTGCTGACAGACTAGGATTAAAGCAAGTAATGCCATATTAGAAAATGTTATAAATGCATGAAACAGATGCAAGATGAGTTATAAGGACATACGGTGTTCTTGAGGACGTGAAGGACAAAAGAAGACCATTGAAGTTATCAAACTTGCCCCAACACAAGAGCTCATTTCTCCTTTCTTCCTCGATGAGAAGAACAAACATAATATAAAATATTTGCACTCATAAAAAAGTTCCCATGTAAGTAAAATATAAAAAAAAAAAAAAAAAAAAGAGGAAAAAACCTGGAATTTTATGAGGCAATGGCAGCTGAGCCTGGAAGGAGGCTGAGTTGAAATGGTGAGGGAAGTGTCACAGGTGTAAGATATATTCTGTAAATTAGCTTGATAAAGTAAGATATTTCACTGATCAGAAGACATGAAATACTGCCTAGATCCCTCATCTTGCTTGCTTTACTGCTTTGGCTGCCTTGAATTTCTGGTTCTCCAACACATATAGATTCACTTTCCAGTAATTACTGACAGGTCTCCCCTCTATTACAGTGGAATTTCATCTTGCTTTGCCCATTGCTACTCTTGATCGAAAAAGCTAACTGAAAAGTAGTCAAATTTAAGGAGCTTGTCAGTAGAAGAAGCAGAAAGTGTTGGACAGCCTTTATCTCAGAAAAGTGCTTGGAAAATTGTTGCAGCACTTAAAAATACATATTATTAGAACACAAATCAGGTGTGAATTGTTAGTGTGAAGAAAAAGGGTTGAAATTGATATAAATTTGACCTGTTACATTTATTCTGCCTAGTTTTAATGTTTGACTGCAAAATGGCATTATTTGAGATTTCAATGCTGCTGTTTCTTTTAGCACATTATTGAACTGATTGGGAGAATATTCTTACATTACAAAATGTTTATGAAGGCCATGACCCAAGATTTTTACTCAAAATGGCCTTTTGGAATCTGATTAGATCCCTATGAAACTAGAATTAGTGTATAAAGTCAACTTTTCCTGAAGTAGGATTAAAATAAACTCTTATTTTCTGTTTGAGAAAGCTTCTATTAACAGGCAGCAACAGCTTCAAGAGATAAAAAAGAGCTCTCAGTCTTAAAATCTTTGATCTGAAAGGAGGTTAATCTTGCTAAATCCTAGACTGACAGAGATCTTGCACAGATTCCTGGAGTTGAATGACCATTCAGATAAATAGAAATGGTCATTTCAAAATCTCTCAGAATTAGCACCAAATTTTCTACAAGTTATAACCCGAAATCCATTAATTGTTTATTTATTTATGTCTCTTGCTCTCTGGAGAGAAATTCTGCACATTTACATCATGAAACCAGCCAATAAGATACAAGCCTATTCAAAATAGATGGTTTAATAAAGCAGTGATTGAATTGTGCTTTTGACACAATTAAAACGTATTATTCCTCTGCAAGACGGACCAATTTCAAAGGTTTTCCAGGTTGTGCAGTGAAGTCTTCAGATATTGTGATTTGTCCAGCCAGGTCTTTCATCCTCAGCATTTTCCCCTACAACAGCTGCACTTGGGAACACCAGATTCTGGTAGACATCAGTGTTTTAATCTCAGTGCCAGATATTTTTCATGAGGTGTCAGAGGAGTTAAACTCTGCTGGACCCATTGATTTAACATGGCCTTCTTGTCCTGGGAAACGTTTGAAGGCCCAGCAGAAAGGACAGATGTGGCAAAGTTCCCTACTGCCTCAGCACGTGCTTGGTGACACATGAAAGGTGCATGGAGAAGATGCAGCACAGGCAACACAGGTAGTTTAACTAGAGGAAAAAACCCTAAAATAAATGAATGGGTCAGAATGTAAATGATTATAGCAAGGAAATCAAACCACTTCAGTGAGTATTTTTTGTTTGAGTTTTTTTAGGCTTTTTGGATTGGCAGATTGTGATGTTGGGATTGGATGTAGAGATTAGAAGGGAAACTAAACAAACCTAACAGAACCAGCAGCATTGTTAATGCCAAGACTCTTACTCCAAATGGCTCTGCATCATTTGGCAGCAAATGTGAAATGGGAGAGAGAGAAAAACGAACATAAAAGGACTGACTCATTCAGTAATTACCAGCTGAGATGCAATTTATGGAACAGCTGAGAGAAGTGAGAAAAGGTCACACCAAATTAGAGACCAAAACTCAATCTCCCTGGTCTTCTGAGCACCTCTGATGTGCTCTCTTGGAATGAAATTCCCCTTGCCTTAGAGCAGACCCATTCATTCCAGTGGTATCTGGGATTTCTACCTTGGAATACAAGTTCGTAGTGTTGGTGACAAGAACTACAGGTATGTGAAAGCAGTTCAACTACAATTTAGAAAACAGTTATACCATTTCCAAGGAGAATGGAAAGCTACAGATCTGAATCATCTAAATTAACAGGCATTTTGGAACAAAGTTGAAAAAGAGGTTAGCCAAGACCTTTGCTGTTAGGAAACATGGAGTTTATGATTGTGCATAGCCAGCTGTGTGTGTTTTTAAGCCTTTATGAGGTTGTCTGAAGGCAAAGGTTGATTTGCTGCAAATTTAAATACTAAGAAAGCAGATTTAAGATTAATATAGTATTTTGTAGCATTGCTGTTTACACTAGCTAAAACCCAATAATAATAAAAAAAAAGGAATAAACTTCTTTATCTTGATACAGAAGTAACAGAACATTTATTCTTGGAATAGCAGAGGATGGGAATGAGGGGGAAGAACAGAAAGGAGACTTGATAGGAAACATTTGTTTTATGCAAAATTGATTGCAGAATAGGAAGTACTAAAGTGTATGACTATAGAGTATTACATGCAAAACATGTGCCACATCTACTAAATCAGTGCTTCTCTGTGCCTCGTAAATGATAACTAACCCCAGTGTTTAGATATTTTATCACTTTAACTTCTTAAAATAAACTATTCCTTCTTAGACTATTTGAGGAAGCTACACAGAGAGCCTGGCCAAAGCTAAATCTTGAGTCAAAATTATATCTGTTTTTGCAGATGACTTAGTCCTCTTAATTGCCTTATCTACCCCTCCCTCAGCTCAGTCTGGTGCCATTTACTTTAAATTGGAATCTGGAATATTTCCAAACACTAATAGAAATTTTGCTGAGACAACATTATGAGCACTCGTGTGCCTATTTAAACAATTTCCTAGCTTCCTCCAAATAGGAAGACTTTTAAAAGGAAGGAATTCAATAGCTCAACACACATGGACTAGTGAAAAGCAGTTAAGAGGGTATTAAATCACAGTTTACAAGTACTTATGAAGGATTCGAGGCACTAAGCATTGCATTTTTATACTCAAAAATACACGGAGAATTTAATTTGTCAACTTACCTTCAGTCTGCCTGTGATGAAACGCAGGATTAATGTCTACCCAAGGAGTCAGAAAGAGACAGGCCAGGGAAAGCTGCAGTACTCATCACTATAATTTCTAAAGCTTTTCAGAAGTCCATGAAATAAAACGGGTAAGTAGATATTTGGATAGATTAAATAGATAACAGCAGACAGTGAAAACAGCATCCACCTTTTGCCAGGGGATCTTTTTTGAGTTTAACACATCTAGTCAGTCAATTGAAATAGAAAGGAAATAGCTTAGTGCAAACTGGTTTACTTTCAGTTCCAGGCCATTGGCACCACATCGAGAAGCAGAATTTGGTCCATAGAGTTTAATGGATTTGAAAAGCATCTGTTGTATCCCTTTCATAATGAAAGGCTGTTTTCACACACCTTAAGTAAGTAAACAAACAAAATGTGAATAACTGTGTAAAGGGCAATTCCTTTTAAGACACAGGGCAACATTTCAGAAATTCTATGACAGGAAAGCCTAAGTCAAATTTACAAGTGGTGAAAAATATGAAACCTGTGTAATTATGTTTGTGATCCTAAGTAGTTAAATAAAACATCTGCTCAAACACCATAGCAGTGTGCAGAGGGGTATGGCCTTCCAGCCTCCCCACCTTCTCCCATCCCTTGCAATCTCTGCTGCAGAATGGATTCATGGCTGTGTGTTTAGTAGCTGCTACAGGAACTTTCTCCCACAAATGTTTCTGCTTTTGATCCCATTTATGTGTTTGACCTTATGAAAATCATATGGCACTGAATTCCACTGTGTAATCATATACTGGGCGAAAAAAATTGCTTGATTCTACTAATGTCAGATTAGCTTATTTGTTTTTCTGTTTCCAAGAATGAATAATACAAGAATTTTCTCCTGACCATTCCTCATTCTCTTTCTTAATGCAGTTCATGATTTTGTGCTTCTCTATTATACTGTCCCTCACTTTTCTCATCTGAAAAGTCCCCAAATGCTTGCTAGTTCTTTATAGAGATGGCTATTCATGACTTTTCTCTTACTTATTCTTTTTAAATTTTGCTTTTATGTATTCTGTCTCCTTATTGAGGTGGAGAAAGGAGTTTTTATACAGGCCCAAAGACACAGACAGTATTTCTTTTAAGTGTGCCTTAGTGTTTTTTGTGTTTTATCCTGTACAGTTTTTAATAACAATGTTCTATTTGCCTTTATGACAGCTCTTTATTAGTGAGCAGAATTTCTGAAGAAACTACGAACTGTGACTCTTCCATCCTTTCCATTAGCTTGGAAAAAGCTAATTTAGAGGTTGCCTCTCTTTAAGTACAGTGAGAAATTCTCTTCTGTGTGTATTCCTTTGCATTTACCAATGACTGTCTTCCATCAGTAGGTGTATCTCTTTATCACTTAACATCAGGGAAACTTTCTGCAACTTCTCACAATGTATTTTAGATTTAAATATCCTGAATCATTCTCTATCATCTTCAAATTTTGTCTCTTCTCTACTTGTTCCCTTTTGTGGATCACTTATGAACATTTCAAACAACACAAATCTTGCACAGATTCCTTTGGTTACAACTGTAAAAATTATTTTTTCCTGCAATATTGAAAAAAGTTGTTCTCCTTTCTCTCTTATTTCTGATGTCTTTTTTTTCTTTTACTACCCTCAAGTAATTTTTTTAAATTCCAGCTGTACTTTAGAAACCACAATAGGTTTTGAATTTTGTTTTTATAGGAGAGTTGGTGGTTGGTTGAGGATTTTTTTTTTGTCTTTTTGAATACTGGTGAGAGTGTAAGAAATATCCTAGGCCTACAAAGTCTTTTAAAACTATTTTCCACTGTGTCATAGTTAAACACATGACTATTAGTTCTCTTTTAAATGCATTTTAACAATCTACACAGTTGGATCAGTAAAAGAAAAGAGTTTGTTTGTTTTTTTTCCAAAACTCATACAATCATAAAATAGAATGGTTTGGGTTGGAAGGGACTTTCAAGACCATCTCATCCCAATGCCCTGCCATGGGCAGGGACATCTTCTACTAGAGCAGGTTTCCCAATTTTTTTTTTATTTCCCTGTGTTTTCTTCTGATATAGATGGATGGATTTCCATTCCACCAGGGCATTCATGCTTTCTTACCTCTTTTTTATATGTTGATAACCACAGTTTAATAATCTCCTTGGAATGGGCAAAAAAAGAGACTGTGTTACATGCTAGCTAGATATTGTTCCCAGCTAGTGGAGGTCTCAGAAAATTTAGTGAAAACCTAATTGAATAGGTAAGAATTACTAGGGTGAATAATGAAATTTGAACCAGTGTTTCAAAAATAGATTAAAAAAAAAGAAAATCCGACCCACTATCAGTGAATTAACAGAATAACCCTATTCATCTCTTTTATTGCTCTCACAGGAAAGGCAGTCTACGAAACACCTACTTCATTTTTTATATCAATGTATTCCATTTGATTGCATAGGCTCAATTTTCCTTTTTTCAAAATGTAGCCATGAGTTCATTCATTTAATGTAGTGTATTGCCTTATTTTATTTGATATCTACCAGATTTTGGAATGTTAGGGAAATATCCTCATGCTGAGTAATATCATATTGCTCAAAGGAAGAAAGTGAACCCACATATTGTTCTGAATAGTCAGAGCAGCATGAGAAGGCATCAGAATAGATCTTGAATTATAAAGAATAACAAATCTTCTGTTTAATCTAGAAATTAAATTGCCCTTCAGCAGCTGAAAATTCTAGGATATATTGTGTTAAACAGGTTCACTTCAAGATTACTTCCTGATCTCTTAAAATATTTTGGTTCTTTTTAATTCTCTAAGTTGAGATAATGTGGAGATAATACGAGGGATGTCTCGCTGTGGAGAATATTACTATGGAAATGTAAGAGACAGAGTTCATGAGAAACAGTTACTTCCTTTCTGTTTCAAAATGAAGAGTGGGATGAAATATTTATAGCAGGGGTTTTTTTTAGTTCCCACTTAAAGACAAGGTTAATTGTCATATTACTAAATGACAGGGTTACAGTAAGGTTGGATCTTATATTTTAAAAAGATCAACGAATGCAAAGAACATTTGTAGGATCTTTCTCTTCACCTATTAGAGTCAGTGCACTAACAAACAGCACAGCACCCCTGAGAGCCAGAGAGAGGAGAGAGCCAGACCAGGCTTCATCCACATTTCCAAGTGACTGAACCAACAGGTTATAAATAAACTCACATTTGAATTGACTGATTGGTCCTCTCACTTCAAATTTGGTTAATGAGTAAATTAAATTATTTTAGGGACAAGGTAAAGACATATTTAGGATTACTTAAGATTCAGAAGGGCAAGGTAGCTCTGGTACTTGATAGGTGAAACTGGGAAAATCCACCATATAACATACCTGCAGGGAGTAAATGGAAATTAAACTTATTGAAATGAAGAATCTAATGGGTTGCTAATTGATATGGTGTGGCTACCCGGGTCCCCCCAGTGACACATGACCACACAGATGTAGTGTCAATGGAGAAACCCCTTTTATTGTTTACAAGAATACTTTTTTATAGTCTACATATAGTTTATACTTTTCTAACCACCGAGAAGCAATTCTCATATCCCTTCCCTCTTGTCCAATCAGACACTGCCGTGTTGTACAAGCATCTTCCTTACATGGCATGGTCAGTCTTTTCACTTCCAGTTCAGCTCCTTCTTCAGCTCCTGGGTCCTAGATTCCACCTGCCATCTGTGACTTACAATAAACATTCACTGGCATTTCCCTACAATATGGGAAAAAATGAGATGCCGAATCCTAGGTCCTTAAGGGACACAAATAAAGAAGAGAGAAGTAAATCATTGTACATTACAAAATATTTGGGAAACCGTGAACAGAGGTCACTAACATTTCCTCCCCAGAATGAGGTATTTAAGCACTTTTTTCTCACCCTGGAAAGATCTCCTAAGGTTCTTGGTACTCATCTCAAATGACACTGCTGTGAAGAGAAAAAAACTGCCAGTGGATTACCTCAACATGGTTCAACTGAAGAAAGTTTGATATTGCCCCACTCCCCTCCCTCCCT
>VXBA01002938.1:1469034-1499382 GCA_013399895.1 Serilophus lunatus | reverse complement strand
TTGAATATTTTTCCAAAATATTTCTGAGATTACAATAAATACATAATATTTCCAAGTCGTGTATATCCTTATTAANGACCACACAGATGTAGTGTCAATGGAGAAACCCCTTTTATTGTTTACAAGAATACTTTTTTATAGTCTACATATAGTTTATACTTTTCTAACCACCGAGAAGCAATTCTCATATCCCTTCCCTCTTGTCCAATCAGACACTGCCGTGTTGTACAAGCATCTTCCTTACATGGCATGGTCAGTCTTTTCACTTCCAGTTCAGCTCCTTCTTCAGCTCCTGGGTCCTAGATTCCACCTGCCATCTGTGACTTACAATAAACATTCACTGGCATTTCCCTACAATATGGGAAAAAATGAGATGCCGAATCCTAGGTCCTTAAGGGACACAAATAAAGAAGAGAGAAGTAAATCATTGTACATTACAAAATATTTGGGAAACCGTGAACAGAGGTCACTAACATTTCCTCCCCAGAATGAGGTATTTAAGCACTTTTTTCTCACCCTGGAAAGATCTCCTAAGGTTCTTGGTACTCATCTCAAATGACACTGCTGTGAAGAGAAAAAAACTGCCAGTGGATTACCTCAACATGGTTCAACTGAAGNTTTTCCAAAATATTTCTGAGATTACAATAAATACATAATATTTCCAAGTCGTGTATATCCTTATTAATATGTATTTAATATTTTTAATAATATTTAGGGGGTTTTGCCTAAGGAATAATCAAGTCCTAGTAAACCAAGTGCTGAGAATCCAACTGAGATTTTTCTTTCCATTAACAGGTCATAATGATAATAACATTTACTGAATCACCATTGTTATCAACAAATTTAAAAAGTTAAATTGCTATGTCTTTACATAAATTTTGTAAGGACAGGACAGCAGTAGCAGACAGACAAGAATGAACAACATCATCTCAGGTAACTTCCTGGGGCATTCAGCTCTAAAGGAAAAGAGAGTTTCTTTCATCAGGACTGATCCCTGAACTGCTGGTATCTGAAAGTCACCACGTTACTCCTCCAAGTGTCATTATCCTTGCACTAGAGGCACCAAAAGCACAGCTGCAGCCTCATTGCAAAATGAAGCAGTCCCACTGCTAAGCAGAAAGGCTGATGCTTGAGTTCTGCCTCCTTTTGCCAAATTGATTAATCTTATCCTCTCTCTCCACCTGTCCATCTTTATAAGGTTTGGCAGTACTCAATTATCTACAAAACTTCTTTCCTTCTTTCAAGCTTGATGAAATTGGTCAACAGATCAGATGTTAGTGCCCAAGGACAGTCTGGGAAATGAACAGCCAACACAATCATGTCAGCAGAAACGTCTTCAAGTAAAGCGAGCTGGAAGCAGTAAAATCCTGCTAGCAGCAGATTAATGGAAATAAATTTAGTTACCCAAATGGGTGGCTGTGACAAGTCTTTCTGCTGAAGCTGATCCAGGTTTAATGAAAGAATTAAAGATTCATCAGGGTACAGGGAAGGAGCAAAAAGAATCATGACTGTCTAGTGGTTAGGGCACATGCCTGGCTGAGGACGGATGTGAGTTGTAATTGCTTGAAAGCATCAGTGCTCAGAAGATAAGTGATGAGAATTGCTCTCCCTTTGTACTTTTCATATCCAGTTGGTTGCAGCATTCATCTGTGGTGTGTGGTTTTTCCCTACAGGTGAGAAGGAAATGAGATATTAACTTTCTGAATCCTTAGTAAAGTTTTCCTCGTGGAACTGTTGCTGCTGAAGCAGAGCCTGGCTGTGGCCAAGGTTCTGTGTGCTGGGCAACTTCCCACGCCACCTCTTGGGCCAGTCTCCATAGCTGAGGTAAGGGAAGGGATAGAGAGATGGGAATGTAGGCAGGGCTTAAGCAGAATTCACAAACATTGTGAAGGGGAAGTACTTTCAGGCTTCCTCAGAAGCAATAAACATATTGCAAGGAAAACTTAATGACTGACAGTCATGGGGATTGATGACTTTGTAGGTGTTATCTGTAGCTGGGATGAAATAAAGTTAAATGACTTTACTCTTTTGTAAATCATAGAATGCTAGAATGTCTTGGTTTGGAAGAGACCTTAAAGGCCATCTGGTTCCAACACCCTGCCATGGGCAGGAACACCTTCCACTATCCCAGATTGTTCCAAGTCCAGTTCAACATGGCCTTGGACAATTCTAGGGATAGGGCAGCCACAACTTCTCTGAGCAATCTGTGCCAGGGTCTCACCACCTTCACAGGGAAGAATTACTTTCTAATATCCAATCTAAACCTGATCTCTTTCTGTTTAAAGACATTTCTACTTGTCCCAATATACATTCTTAAGTTAGATGAGCTGTGGAAGGCCCCAAAAGCTGTAAAACAACATACATTTCTCCAAAAGTTTCCCACAGGACTGTTGTACCAATCAAAAAAAACCGGTACAGATCCTAATTTCTAATTATATATAGACTACTAATGAATCTTTTTATCACTGATTTGGATTGATTTTGCACCAGAAGCAAACCAGAAATGACAATTTATTACTTGCTCTCAGCAAAAGATAAAATTACCTAGTATGAATTTTGCAACCATCTTTATATAATTATAGATTATCTCTGTATGATGTATTGAAGTAACATTTTTTGCCCTAGATATATAGATAAAAAACAATTATATGCCTTTGGATAAAATGGAGACACATCTATATAATATCTATTTTAGGAATGTATCTTCATGTGGTAGCTCAGAAATCACTATAACCTTTTGGCACAGAATTAATCACGTGCTTCTGACAAGGCAATGAGAGACTCAGCTGGAAAATACATTAATTTACTCCATTAGTTACACAATGATTTAACACTACATAGGTTTGTACTGCCACACATTACAAATTCATCATTCAGGAATGATTTATATTGTTGAGCACTTCTGAATACTCCTCATTTTCCCCACAGCAGTGCACAGGACCCAGATCAGATTGCAGGAGGTCAGCGAAGAATGCAAAGAATAACTCAGCAAATGCCAATGAAACTCATAAGGACAATGTCTTTGAAAATTTAGTGTAACTTCATTTGGACTTTTAAGTCCTTTTAGCATTTAAATAGGAATATAGCACTTTATACACACATGGTTTAAGCAGAGTCCATAGCAGTAATCTGATAAGAACAATGCACTACCCTTTTAGTTGCTTTCAATTCTCAGGATATCACAGCATCTCTGAGTCTCAGGATCCCACTGAGAGATTAAAAATGAGTGTTTCTAAGACAGCTTATGAAGTAATCAAATGAGCAAATTTGGCATATGTAAAAAAATAAACAAAAAAAGTAAATAGGAAAAAGGGGGAAAGGGAAAATAAAAGGAAAGAAAAAGAAAAAAGAAAATAAAAGAAAAGGAAAAAAAAAGAAAAAGAAAAAGAGGAAAAGATAGAAAACTAAAAAAAAAACGACTGCCAACTCAGGCTGGACATCAAACTGGGCATTTGGCAGGAGGTGCATGCTAGATGAAGCAAACCCCCTAAAAGGTTTTGCTTGAGCATCTGCCCGTGTAATAAACTTCCAGGAGGAAGAAGGGTATGATTCTCTGATCCCTTTTTATCAAGGGCAACAGCTTGGGAAAGGAATGGCATTTAACAGGGAAAGTGATGTCAGCTTGTGAGTTTGGTTTGTTACCAACATGCCTGTGAGCTGCCGGAACAGAGCAGCCCAGCTTTGATCTGCAAGAAGCTGGCTGGGAACACTGGTTGTTCATCTCATTTTAATTTTGAAAAATTACAGCAGGTAACTCCAATTTCACACCCTGTTTCCCTCACAACATCTCTTCTCTGTGAAGGTCACAGCCTGCTCTGGATGCACAGACTGGATTTCTCCTCCAATCTTGCCATCAGCAGGAAAAGCAAGAAGGAACAGGTGGTTTCTGTGAAAAGTCTCTGTCCAGTGCTCATATTTGTGACTGAGCTTTACATAATGCCCAGGCTAGCTTTAAATTAGCTGGCTTAAACCCCCAAAACCTTATAGACAGTGGATTTTGTAGCTCTTACAAAACTCTCTGGTCATCCTTGAGTTGCATTCAGGTACTGACTTTTGCTGAGCTCCTGTTAGTCCCATGGCTATCACTACTAGAATTTGTCCTCAAGAGATAGCAGAGATTTGTAACTGGATTCCCATGGATGTACCAAGATTAGAGGCCCATTATTTTTGAAAAGTCCAGCTTTACATTGTGTACAGTTGCCACGAATTCTCTGAAATTAACATCTCATGTGCAATGGGTTTAATATTGTGTGGTTTGGGTTTTTGTTTTGTTTTGTTTTCTAGGAGGAGGAGGGAGTGTCTGTTTGTCTGTTTTAATTTAAAACCTTCTTGTTTTCCCAAGAAGGGAAGCGAGCCAAGGATGGCAAGGCCCTCATACCGGGCGCTGTGTGGAGCCGAGCTCATTCCCGTAGCGCGGAGTTTTCGCTGGGCCATGTGGCGTAGCCTGGCCTGGTTGAGGGGGCAGAACTTTGGTTGGGCAGGTGCTGCCACCACCGGGCACTGCCAGCAACCCAGCTTCAGCCCGGGAGTCCCCCGGCACTTTGGCGAGAGAAGCCGTATCGGCCACGCGATGAAATCTCGTCAAAGGGCCGGTGCCCAACGCTGCCGCCCGACAGGAAAGCGGCATGCCTGGGAAGACGCCCCGAGAAACCACAAGATCGGGCAGCACATAAAAGGCCGAAGCATGGAATTCCTGCCCTCTTTCAGCTTCTGTCATTGCTGAGGGAAGCACGGCTGCTCCTTCCGAGGTCCCTAGGCCGGGTGGTGTCATCGCAGCAGCATCAGAGAGCAGGAAGTGCTGGCCGAGAAATCACACGATGACAGGAGTTGTGGTATCTTTCCCCTTTGGGTTCCCCACCAGGGTTCCTCTTACTGTCCTTTTCTTTCAGAGGCTCTTAGTCCAGGACCAAGGACCATCCACGGGGTGGCCTTCTCTCCTTCCTTTGCTCCTCTAGCCCACCAGCTGGCTTGGAGGAGCAGTTTGTTATTTCCTTTTTTTTGCAAATATTGTTGGGTTGTTATTTGTAATCTGGTTGTGCTTCAGTGAGGGCCCATAGTTTATAGAGCTCCCAGACAATAAAACTGTTTGTTGTTGTTTTCTATTAACATTCTCATAGTTGTTGTGCTCCCTAGCATCCAAACCAGCACATCATGGCATTTTAGTTGGTTGTTTTGCTTGCTAGCCCACCATTGGGTGGGCTTTATTGATCAGGGATGTGAGTCAAAAGTTTGAACATGGTTATCTACTGTCACTTTAGTTTCTGTGGAGCATCCCACCTGCTGCTTCAGGTGCTGCTCAGCAATGACAATAGGCCAAGGTGTACATTTAACTATGATTATATTAATTATTAAAATTTAACTAATACTACCTACCACAACGGTTTTCTTAAGAGCAGTCACCGATAGAATTCCCTGCCTAACTCTCAAGGTCCCTGGCAGAAAGACAAGCCAATAAATTCTGAGGCAATAATTGAAAACAGCCACCATAACAGCCAATTCAATTATATTTGCTCTAAGGATGAAGGATTCAATTCATTGGCTCATTGGGTGAATTTTTCCATGTACTTTTTGTGGTTTCAAGGTGCACATAAAGAGCAATAATTGCTGCTAATATTTTACTTGTAAACCAAAGTAGGCAGATGAGCAGTCAGAGCTGTCCTTAACATTTGTTTGCCACAGGTGGCAGAATGCTCAACAAAGTAAAGGAAAATGAGATCTGCTTAGGAAATCTTTAACATGTCCATAATTCCCTTCAGGTGGTGGACACATCCTCAATGTGATGAGGGAGGGACAAGTCAAATTACAGGGTTCATGAGCTGTAAGTGAGTGTTATTTAATATAACAGAAGCCAAAGTGAGTGTAATTACTGTCATTGCTTTTCCCTATAAAAGCAATACTTGCAAATTTACTCTCTGTGCACTGAATTTACATTTTCAAAGAAAGAACATCCAGGAAGATTACAAAGGGGTGCAGAGTAAGATTTGATCATATAGTGCACAGATGTAATGCTTTCAAACATCTACAAGAGGTGGTTATCATCTTTGAATGTAACATCGCCTGTGGGTAGAACCAGGCATCCTTCCATTAAAAAAAGAAAAGGGATCACAATGAGCATGTACTCTGAAGAGATTTATCTGAAGGGTTAATTTAAAAAATATTTTAATAACATGATGAGAAGGGCGGGGCTGGAGCATGTGGCCCATGAGGAGAAACTGAGGAAAATGGGTTTGTGAAGTTTGGAGAAAGATGTGGAGGGATCTGACAGCAGTTAAATCAATGAGAAGAAACAAGTCAGACCCATCACAGCACTGTCTGGTGAGTGGGTAAGAGGTAACAGGCATAAATTGTAAGGAGAGAGAATCAGACTAGACACAAACAAACCTTTTTTTCACTGTGTGGACAGTAATGTAGACGTGCAGGTTGCCTAAGGAGCTTTTGCAATCTCCACCCTTCAAGGTTTTCAATCCTGACTAAACGAGGACCTTAGAAGCTTGATCTGACCTCAGAGCTGACCTTACTTTGAGCAGGATGTTAGATTAGACACCTTTGAGGTCCTCTCCGTCATAAATTATTTCATGGTCAATGATTCTTTGTCAAAAACAGGATTTATGTTGTTTGTGTTGGTTCCTCCTCCAGGCAGATTGCCTACCAATTTTCCAGAACATGCTCCCAAATTTGAAAAATAGCTGGTGAAGCTAATCTGAAAATAAAAAGCACACAGAGTGAGAAACATGACAAACAAAGGACATCCTCAGGGTCAAGAGGAGACATTTTGACACGATAAAAACATTTTCATCCAACCTAACAGAATAATAGTGTTCTTTCAGTGATTTAATAATTAATAGGAACAAAACACTTGATTTTTGTTTCTTGGTAATGTTGCATAACAATAACAGAAGATTTTTTTAATCATATACAACACTAAAAGAGTGTAAAGCATGAAAAAAGATCAAACCCCAAACTGTATCATTTCTATGTAATATCCTAAGTAATATTACCAAGTGACATCTTTTTCATTTTTGCAGTTTTGGAAATATGTTCTCATTATAAGCTCAAACATTTGCTGACATTTTCTTGAAGCAGGTTGTTTAGCATTTCAACCATATCTAAGAAGTTTATTGGAAGAAAGACATTTTTCTCACTTGAATGATGTGTTGGCAAACCGTGTTTGACTTAAATTTTTGCATCACTCTATGGGATGCCAGCTGTATATTACTAACTGCTTCTTTATCAAAAGAATTCATCACCTATATATCGACGAAGAAAATTAATACAGGACTTCCATTCTTTTTGTCAGTGTGATTAAAAATAAAATTCTCAATGAAATATCAAAGAATGTTCATTTCGTTTAAAGCAATCCCTAAATCCAGAACATTCTCAGATTGTTCATAAAAAGTTTCCATCTAGTATATATCTGTTTTTTTGATGGTTTTATAATATACTATTGAATAATATCTGCTGTAATTTATAAAACACTCTTTAAATCTCTGAATGCATGAGGCAAGGAAATGTTCTTATACTTCTTCTGGTATTCAGTCAGCTGTTTTCAGTCTAATGGCATCAAAACTTTCATGTTTTGAGAGAAAGCATTAAGTTCCAAACATCTGATCAAATATTTATTTTTTAAAAATAAAGTTCAATGATACTGTGTATCTTTTGTGAAATGTATGAAATTCCCAAGTCTCAGGTGTTTTTTTTCCTGCTTAATTTAGTCTTCAAAACATTTTATTTTAAATTTATTTATTTCATCAGGAATTGTTCTGGCTCTCCATGGCTCTAGCAGATCTCTCAATGTACTTGCCTTGAAACCAGGGACTACATTCATTCAAAAATGCTGAAAATACATCACAATAGCCATAAAATCATTCCAACACCTTCTGCTTTCATAGTGAGTTTAGCATTTCCTGCATTCTTTACTAAGTGGACAATGAAAGACATTCCTGGCTTGAAAGAAGCAAATGATAAATTCTTCCTCCAGCCACCTCAAATACAGCTGACATTTCACAATAATTAACGGGGACCGACTCTTGATTGAAAAGATAATTGCGTTCTGAAAAACCAGTGTGAGGATTTCTGTCAATAGCAGCAAAAGGAGAATACATTCCACAACAATATCCTTACAATATCCTCTACTGGAAAGATTAAAATCAGATGGATTCAAGTAAAAAGAGGTATTTGTTTCCCTTTTATCTTGATCATGTAGATATTATTGACTAAACTTATGTATTTCCCTCATGGGAAACCTAGAAGATCCATAATGTGGTGAAGATGCATATTCAAGCAGCTTTTCAGTGCAACATCCACACATTTTCATTTCTTTGGAACTGAATCTATGAAATTAGATTGAAAATTACACAAGTGGAGTCAGATTTAGCAAGTTTTTTCTACTTAAGCTTCTAATCTTTGTGATGAAGTTTCTTGTGTTGTTGATAGCCCTGGGTAAGGCATTTATTTTTCTGTTTATGGACATTCTGAACAGATTTAACATTACTGAATAAATTATTCCTCTTCAATCCTTATACAAATTGATAAAAAGTTATATATATTATGATATTTTACAAAAATTAATTAATTTGTCTAGGAAGAATAATCATTGAATAGGTAAATTGCAGATCAAAAAAATCAAAGTTCACCTTTTTTTGTTTCTTTGTTTTTCTTGGAGGACACCCAGGAGTAGGATTCAGCTGCTCTCTGAAAATGCAGAGCAAGATTGAACAACTGTTAGGAACAGGCATCAAGCAGATACAGTGCACATAGCTGACAGGGTAGTTAGGGTATAATTAATCATACTGCATTTTTTTTGATGAAAAAAAGCAGAAATTATTCTTTGAGACTGGCATGAGATTGTTGATAACTGCAAATAACTAATATCTAGATTTCATATCTCAATGAAGCTCATGCCTGCAGCAGTATTATCCATGCTATGCAGTATTGCAATAAAGAAAAAAAAGTAAAAAATCAAGACTAGAAACTAAATCAAAACTATTAATTTTTTTAATAGAAAAAATCAGGAAATGAGAGTACCCTGTTCCAGGTTGCTCTTCAGTTTTGTTATTTGTTGACTTTGGACAAGAAAGCTCAATGCACACATTTCCATTAGCCATCTACATCAGGTATACAGTTGTTCTAGGCACCTTTGTTAGGGAAAATTAAGGGTAATCTTGTCAATATTTTCACTTTTCATTGGAGTCTAGGAATCAAAACTCTGACTTCCACGAATCTCTGATGATGACAATGTGAAAGGCTGCTGAACCTTTTCAGTTCTTTTCTGTTCTCTGTCCAGGTGACTGGTTGATTTTATCTGAGAGCTAAATTTTTTGAGCACTTTCAGGTTTAGGATTGAAGATAAAATTACTTTTAAATTAACATTAAAATATTTTTTCACCAAAAAAATTCAGCTTTATATCTGTTGTTTACACAGTCCCTGATATCACCAAACTATGTACTTTGCATGTAATGTGAAGATGGATCATGTGCTTGATATCAAGGGTTGTAAAGATCAGTCTTCAGGTCATATCCCACAAAAGGAATTGTGATGGTCCTTCCTTCTGCACTTTATTGATAGATCCTTAATGAAGGACTAGATTATATGGAAACTAGACACTTATGCAAGCACTTAAACAATAAGACTTGATCAGAAGCATTTCTAGGCACCAGGAATCAATCTAAGAGTGTTCATTGTCTGTGCTGAAAGCTGCTTTCCCCTTCAAAACAGGATGACTGAACTCAACCTGAGTACTTGGAATGAACTCTGGAAATTTCCTACATGCTAAACTCTATATGGGAATTATTCCTGAGAAATGTCAGTTTAAAGAGATTGAATTAATTCCAGGGAAGATCCTGATAATGACAGGGAAAAGTGTCACCAAGTATGATTAATTTACTACAACGGATTGGGATCAAAATCATCAGACAGTGATTGTAAAACTGGTCTGAGACAGATCCTCTGTGCAGTCCTGTTTGACTTCACTGTCTGGGCTGAAAATCTCCAAAATGGGATGGATGAAAAACCTCCTGCCAAACAATTATTTAGTGATTATTGTTCATGGTCTCTAGTTTCAGCTGAATCTCAGTGTCTGTGACTGAAAATTGTGTCAGTCACATAGCGTTACATCTGGAACTCTCAGTAGAGTGAAAGTTTCATGATACACTGAACTCAGGGCACAGTCAACATATTTTGCATTTATGTGAAGTTTACATCCAGAAATATTTTTTATTTTTATTTTTGCCTTAAAAGATTTGTTACATTTTTTACTTAAGTATAAGTATTTTGTTAGATAGTATAATATGTTTTAGTCTTAGATACAGCTTTTTTTTTATATACATATATTATTCTTTTGTCTGCAGTCAGTTCTTAGGGGCTGACATCTTTAAATTCAGCTTGCAATGATCTGGCTTCTTAATACTACCAGAAAGACTTATTTTACATAAAAATGAGGAGTTAAATTCCGCTGTCAGATATGCTGATGGAAGTCTGTTGACATCAGTGGGATGGCACCAGAAAGATCTGGCACTACTTCTGTTCCCTGAATTCAACAGCCCCTAGGAGTGTGCAGCTCTTTTTAAGATGAGGAAGGTTTTCTCTGTCATATTCAATAATTCAGATGATTTGAACTTAACGGAACAGCATGGAGGGAATTTACTGTAGATGCTTAGACTACTGGAAAGAACCCTCTGGCATAAAAGTTTCTTTTGCTGTACATTTTATTAGCAGTCTGCAGGAGAATTTTTGGTGGTGTTTTTCTTTGTCAGTTACTCATGGACCCAAAAGTGTATTTCTTTATTGGGCCAACACAATAAATGACTTTTTGCTGTCTTTGTATTCCTATTTCATGACAGGCAAAACTTCCAGTCAGGTCAAAGAACTGGGCAAAGTACTAAATGAGTCAGTTTTTGGCACTGAAACGTCACGAGACAGAATTTTCCCCATTTTTACAATAGCAATATAAATATAAATAAAAATAGTGATGTTGTATGTACATTTACAAGCATTGTGTGTGCTGATAGTTGCAGTCTTTCTCTTACTGTGTTCTTTCAATGTGTCCTTTATATGTCAGTCTTCAATAATTTTGCTCAAGCACTGCAACATTAATGCCTTTTCAGACCGCCTAGTTAACTCTGACATAATAAGAAGAGATCCACCAGAAATTTAGAAGTTGGAGTGCTGTGTTGGTACATAGCAGTAGAGAAACCTTTGAGAATTGGCAACAATATTTATCTTCTTCCAGCTATTTCCTTAACTCCAAGGCATTCAATCCAATTTCCAACCTGACAAAGGATATACTGTGAGTTTCAGCACAGAAGCTGGGGACTGATTACTCAGCCCAACTTTTATTACTCCATTTGTGACAGTGTGGAAAAGCCCCATTTGCCAACTAGGTTCTTGCTGTGCTAGGAATCTTATGAATAACAAACTGAAGATGATGGGTAGACTGGGACAAGTGAACTACTAACCCAATTGCATATGGAATAGCTGTTCCCAGAATTAACAAGCTAGAGTCCACTTATCAAGCTAGCACGTTTTAGGAGAATGTAATTCCTACTGTAAGGAATTAATTGTCTTTTTAACTGAGCCTTGAGAACTTGTCTGCCTGGGCTTCAGGTTGATAACCCTAATGCCATTCAAGACCTGACAACTTTAGCTTAATGCTGTGTCTAAATCTAACATACAGATAGGCTGAGAAACTTTTTGCCCCCAAGTTTTGTGGCTGTTAATTGCTTACACAAATTAAAAGAAAAAAAAAAAAAAAAAAAAAGGAAAAATTAATGGAAGAAAAATCCATCAGAGGATGTCTTTTAAACATAGACTGTTAGAAAACAGAATGTTTTGGGGAAATATCTCTGTACATTTACTTTTTTCTTATGCTTTTCTTAAGCATCTACTACTGGCCATTTTATGAGATTGTGTTAAATGGGCTGATAAAATATCACAGATTAACACATAGTCATTTAGTTTCGAAAAATCCTCCAAGATCATCAAGTCCAACCTTTGACCAACCACCACGTCGTCAACTACACCATAACACTGTCATGTCCAGTCATTTCTTCAACACCTCCCTGGGCAGACTGTTCCAACATTTGCCCACATTTTCCTTGAAGAAATTCTTCCTGATGTCCTACCTGAACTTCCCCTGATAGAAGAATATAGATTGTCAGTCTCATTGAAAAATGAGTTCTGAACTGGACCCTGAAAAATTCTCCAAGGTCTGAAAGCAGCACTGGTCCCTTCATGTAGCACTAATATTTGATCAAATAAGATCTGCATTCCTGCTATCAAAGGCCTGGTGAACAGCAGCACAGTGTCCCAGCAGAGTTCTCTTCTCAAAGAGAAAGGAGAGGTCTCTATGCAGGATGCTCCCCAGTGCTCCTGGATATGTAGGCACTCCACAAGCACAAATTCCCTGGTATGTAGACCTGTTCTATACAGATTCCAGAGGGATTTCCACATGACTATAGCAGAACAAATGCAAAAGACCACAGATCTGCCTATATACTTGTATTTCAAAACAGGCCTGAGTGAGAAAAAAACAACTCTACAGATTTTGCCAGGGTTCTGCTTTCACTCACATCCACCTATTTTTTATAATCAATGATCTAGTCTGTGCAAGGCTCAGGATTGTAGCTGCTAAGGACACTTAATTTAGTTATTCTATATCATGCTATAATGAATCCAGCTGCTTAGAAATTAAATAAGCAGAATAAGCTTGTGTGCACTGTGCACTACCCCTGCACTTTTCTAATCTTTTTATCTTAAATCTCCAAAATAGATTTTATTTTTTTTACCTTATAAAGAAATCGCCACCATATCTTTTACAGTTATGGATGACTTCTCTTTAAAAACAAATTGAGTCCAAGAGTTCAAGCTTGAAAATTGTATTTTGGCTGAATGGGAGAGCTTCATTCTTTAGAGGCAGAACATTAAGACAGCAATTGTCTAGGGGTAGTATCTGTAAAAGATGTATTGATTTTTAATAAATATAACGTACCAGTCACTTTGTAATAGCAAAGACACATGAAACACAGTGCAGAACTTCTGGTCTTTCTAAATACATTCCTTTATATGTACTGACATATATGTGTTTATAAATCAATAAGAGTACTTTGCACAAAGTAAAAGCAGCATGAGAAATATCTATACACACAGTCATTTATATTAAAAATATACAGATATATGAAAAGTCCTCTTGCTTTTTCTTTTTTCTTTAGAACTCATTTCAAACACCATGTTTTTTTCTTTCTGAGAGGGAGATATTTTCAAGAGTATTTATATATTAAATATTTCAGCAAGAAGTACAACAAAAGGTAAATAAGGACAGTGTTGCAAAGTTTAATAACTCTATAACTTTTTTGATGCCATGACTTTAACTTGCACAATCCAGGGTCATAGAATAAACTAACAATCTGGATGTAAACCAATCCTCCTCCAAGTATCAAAAGCCAGTTTGTAATTTATTTCATTAGCAAGTCTATGTTCATGAAACCCTAAAAAGATATTTTGGGATCAAAATAAGTTTTCAAGGACTGTACAGAGCACAGGTTTGCATGTTAAAGAAGATTAGAAGCAATTCAAATCACAAAATATCTTACATTACTCAGAATGACACTTAGAATGATATTTTAATAACAATCACGGTGCTACAGAATAAACAGAAAGTAATTATATTAGTCTTGAAGATCAAAACAAATTGTTTAATGCAGGGAAAGATATTGCTAGTTTGGGCTTGCTTTCAAATTTAAACATTATTGCTTGGGAAAAGGAAAATGCAGAGAGGGCAGTGAGGATTTGCACACCACTGGAGGAGCCACTAGACAGCAGTAAGGGATCACTAAGGAATAATTGCTCCTGCAAATGTCTTGGATTGAATAAACCGAATCTTTCCCAACCTTAGAAGCTAAAGTGTCTTGATCTTCTTTGGTAGTTGGATACCACATCATCTGGATATTTTCCATTAACAAATCAGTTAGTTGAAAGCTCTTCTTTAGACCTGTAGTTTAAATGTCTTTTAGAAATACATATAATTAACATTAGGAAGAAATGTGTCATGCTCAGCTACTATCTGACTCATCAGCCTTTGTAAGCTAATGAAAGTGAAATGGAAAAGGGAGGGAAGAGAGAGGGGTTTGGGTTTTTTCTGAGTGTATTTAAAGTTTTCTGTTTTGCTGTGCACCAGAAAGAATGATATTAATGTTCACCCAATTGCACTTCTCAGAGAAAGGAGTTAAACCCAGTGGAAATGGATTCATATAAAAACTGAACAGGTCTGCCTTGTTTGCTTTAACTCTCCCCTGCCAAATTACTGGGAATTAGATAAAAGTGTTGGATGCAACTTGATGTTTCCTTCTCTACGAGATGGATGAGATAGTCTCATTAAAAAGTAACACAATATGTTAAAGCTTCATACAAATGTTGGCTGAAGACTGAAAAAGCTCTAATCCAGAATGTCAGAGAAGGTTTTTGGAAAGCCAAATGTTTCCAGCACAATCAAAGAAGTGGCCAGAAGTTTAGGTCAGAACAATCAGTCCTCCAATAAGTGAGATGGCAGAAGATGGAGATTCTCTGGATATTGAAAAAATAAAGTGGAGTATAAGATTAGATTTACTTTCAGACTAATTATACCCTAGTGCTCAGGTGAGGTGTTACTGCACTCTGATCTGTAAATTTCTTTTAACGTAAGTAGAAGAATTCAGATCTGCTGATGCTGGGCATAAGTTAGTTAACCCAGCTGGACTTTTACTAACTCCATGTGGAGCCACTTTAAGCATCTTCACTTTTATTGCAGGGTTTCTTTACAAACAAATAGTCTCCCAATAAAATACTGCTAACACTCTATTTTCAGTAAAATTTTCAATCCTCTGTAACGTTCTGAATGAAAGAAAATTACAAGTCTGTATAAGTATCTTCATTCAATTATACTAATGAATAAAAGGCAGTGGGTTTCTCTCTTTCACTCATTTGTCAATAGAAAAAGGTCATAGAACTCTTTAGGTTGGAAAAGACCTTCAGAATCAAAGTTCAATTACTAACCCAGTATTGCCAAGTCCACCACTAGACCATGTCCCCTGATGCCACATCCACATGTCTTCTGAATCCCTTTTGTGACTGTCAACCAACTGGGTGTAACTCCATTCAGCACAACTCCTTGGGCCCAGACGTGCAGCCAGTGTTTTCCCCAGTAAAAAGTGCATCCATCCAAGCCATGAGCAGCCAGTTTCTCCAGGAGAAGACAATTTTTTGAGCTATTGTTTACTTCAAAATGTAATAATCCAAAGGAATACACTTTGATTACTTCACATAAAAAGCAATTGTTATGTCCCATATGATGACACAGTGATTCAGCGTAGCTGATAATGCCAATATGTCTACAATAAATAAGGTAAATGTGGTATATTATTTGCTAAGAGATCAGTATTCATTTTTCAAACTGCATTCAAAGCGAAAAATACTGTGTCATTTAAGATTAAGTACCTTTTTGTTTGGTATCATAACAGATGTTTCTAAAACCTATTAAAAAGAATCATAGTGTTGTTTATGTCTAATAGCAAAAACAAAACAAAAAAAAGAAAAGAAAAAAACAATCAGTACCTTATTATTACAAATTGCCTTTAGAAAATTTCATTAAATTACCTTAACTTTCATATGACTTCAACTACACTTGTTTTAATTTTTCCCCCTCATAATTTCCATCCACAGATTATTTGGATTGTTAATGTCACTGATAACAGGTTTCCTTGACTGCTCTTCCATAATAAGAATATTTTTTGCATGTGGATTCTTGTGTTAAAAGAGCTGCTCTTCCCATAACCCCTCTATTGATTTGTGCATCATTGCTCTCACTTTTGAGCTGTAGAAAAGTCCCCAAAAGAACAATGTCAATGATTTTCCTTTTGAGGGCCAATGTGAAAAATTTCAAGTAAACTTTCTTGAGGCTGGTAATTGTCAGACCAGTCATTTGTTCAAGTGTGTGCACTAAGAATCTAGATCTGGAAATATATTATATATCCACATCTCCTTGAATTCCTTGGTCTACCATTTTGAGAAAGATTCTGAATATCCTGCCAAGTCAATGATAACTAAAAATCCCACCGGCTTTCCATCAAAAAGCTTCTCTCACAGCAGTGACTGTGACTCCATTGAAAAATGAAGAGGTGGAGGCTCTCCACCTTGAATTCCCTGATAAAAATAACCTGATTTCAGTTCTATTCTATAGCAGCCTGTACTGTCCGGCCTTTGGGGTTCTGCACAGCTTTGTTCTCCAAGCACATGACAAGAAGGGCCATATAGGGATTTGTTCTTCACATGCACACAGAGTTATTCAGCCACAGGATTCTCCTGTCCTTCACAGCTGTGCTTATCAGACAGAGAACTGAGTACAGTTCTCTCTTGTTTTTTTGTCCAAATTAAAGTTGATTTACCATCCTCTTATCAGTATTTTTACAATCTTTTGCCATCCCTAATGTCCCGCTAAATCTTTTTGAGGCTTATGTTAAGTTGTTTAACAAATAAAGAATGGATAAATGTTGGCACAGTGTTCTTGGAGTGTGATATGGAAGAATGATTCACTGAAAAACAAGCTTCTGGTTTGATGGCTTTAAAGGCATTTGAGGTTGTAGCTCTCAGAAGGAAGAAAAGCTTGAATTGTTTGATGCCAAAACACAGATGAGTGTTTTGGGAAACTCAGAAAAATAAAAAGTTTTGAATTCCCAAATTCTGCATTTTGTGAATTATTAGAGAAAAAAAAATAAGAGCAGGCATCATTTTGAACAGAAATTTGGCTAAGAAGTGTTCAATTTCACATGTCTTCGAGAGGAGAGGAGAGGAGAGGAGAGGAGAGGAGAGGAAAAAAGAAGAAAAGAAAAAAGAAGAAAAGAGAAAAGAAAAGAGAAAAGAAAAAAGAAAAGAAAAGAAAAGAAAAGAAAAGAAAAGAAAAGAAAAGAAAAGAAAAGAAAAGAAAAGAAAAGAAAAGAAAAGAAAAGAAAAGAAAAGAAAAGAAAAGAAAAGTGGTAGTGCTCTAATAAAGAGAAGGATATGAAAAATACCTAATCCTTCAAATTGCTGATCAGTCTGACTATATTGCACTTAAATTTATATTAAATTCTTGCGCTCTGAATCAAAATATTTAACACAGAAGAGGCAAAGTATGCAGAACACTTTGGGCATAAAATGATCAAATAACAAGAAATAGCAGGAACAGACAAATCCTGAAACAGAAAATCATGCTTTGACTAGTCTTCTGAACTCCATTCACAAATGACTTAAAGAATCATTTGAAGTCTCAGAGCTTTTCTGAATCATGTCCCACTGTCTGGGAGCAGAGATGTACTATGTTTTCCTTCTGGAAAAAGGGAACTACTTCACTTTGGCTAAAGATTCTCTTTAGAATACATTTAGAAATCTGCTTTTGAGACACACACAAAAAAAGTGTACATCTGTGTGTTTATTTATGAAGATTTTAAAGGATTATTGTAAAAAAAAAAAAAAAAAAGCTCCACTTGGCAAAAGAAGGAAAGAAAAAAGGAAAAATATTTGTTTGTTAAGTTACTTATTTGAGGAATTTAAAACTTCTCATCTGAATCCCAAATGAACTCTGCCAAACTTTTGAACTTTGAAATGCCAGATGACAAAATTACAAACCTTCCACTCTTTGGGGCTGTGGAAATCCTTTCCAAATCCATTTCCTGCCAGCTGTCTCTCACCTGAACCTGTCACTCTATGCCTGCTGCTCAGATTGATGCCACATGATCTGCAATTACAGTATCTTTAACCTGTAATCTGTCATTAGCTCTGAGCTTTGCAGAAGGCATTGTTTAAGTCCAGCATATTTTTTACCTTCAAGAAAGATTTTCACACTGGAGAATCATTGAAACGCAGATGAGTAAAATCCATACCCATTTCACCAATGCATTGACACTGCCTGTTTTCACTTATACTCTCTGCTACCCTTTTGTGGCAACATAAAAAAAAAGTCACCCAATTTCTTTGTTCTGAGAGGAGAATGAGATCATCTTCTCCTCTTTAGTGACTTGTGGGTGTCAGCTGTATGCTCAGAATTCTCACTCAAAGCACAGGACAAAATTTGGATGCATTGTGAGTCTTCAGAAACATGCTGGGTAGAAAGCTACATAAACAAGGGAGGAGTAAAACACAGAGGACAGCAAAGACTCACTGCCGGAAGGAACTGAACAAGGACAGACTCCCTATGGCATCCATCAACATTTTTCTATTCCAGAAGAAATTGCCACAAAATTGTTTTCTTTTCTGACATTTCCCCTTTCATAAAAGTGTTATTTGGCTTTGTCAAGGTGCAAAGACAGAAGTTCTTCCTGATGAATTGACATGATAGATGTAGCTCAAATTACTTTAGCACCAAGGACTTTCAGCAATACCAGATCTGCAGACCTCTGGGCACTCACCTTGTGCGAAGTTTCCCCCGAAGGCTCAGTCTTTTCATCCTGCAGTGAAATTAATCTAATTAAGCTTCTCAGATTGCTGTTTGATTTTCTTTGGTTTTACCTTTCCGTCATTTGTGTTCATAGGAATGAGGAATATTTAAAAACAAACAAACAAACAAAACCCATCCACAATTTACCAGGCTTAATTCTAAATTTATCTAGGGTAAATATAGGAATCTTAAGGAAAACTGAAACATGTCATCACCTTTTGTGCTGCCGGGATTAAGGCAATAAAAGTCATCAAAGAATTATGAGGTGGACCTTCACATTCATTTGCTCAGAAAAGTAGAATACACATACATGACATTGCTCTGATATTTAGGGTTGACTTCTTCACAGGGAAATATTAAAGGATGGAAAACAAATGTTATTTTAACTGTCAAATTGATCTTCTCAATAGCTGCAATTAATCTCAGTTACTGCTATAAAGTCACTGAGAGCTCTCCCTTCAGGAGGTTATATGATAATGAAACAAAGTTATTCTCTCTCATGTTCCTTTCATAAATCGTCAGTAAATATACATGTGTCTCAGCTGCCTTCCATCCAAGCTTTTCAGGAGTTAATAAGCTATTTAAAACTATTCAGTGCTGGCAAAGCAAAACCATAAATGACCTTTGAACTTTGCAAAGACGTTTTCTCTTTGAGCAATTTAATCTTTCCTTACAGATGATTCAGAGTGGAATGTACAGAACAGTATTTCACCACTGAACGTCCTTTTAGATACAAGTAGAATGAAAGAATTCATCTCTTATCTGAATTTGCATTACCTGTATGGATTGCAGCAATAGATGTAACATAGCACTATGAAAACCTGTAGGCAGAGGGCAGTGTGACACATTAATAAACGAGACTTTTAGGAGTTGGTAGAAATCCACATGACAAAGTTTTTAGTTTATGTAAAATAGCTTGGGTGTGGCAAAGGTATTCCAAGTATTTAATCCTGCAGTCTTAAAATATGAAATGTTTGAATTCATATCTGGCCTGAAGCCAGACTTTTTATTATTATGTCTTGCAACATGCACAAATTAGAGCAGCTCCTTTCTGGGTTTTGAGGAGTAAGGCCCAAATCCAGCACATGTAACTACAAATAAAGGTTATTCCCCAAAATACTCATCTATCAGCCTAAATGTATTTGCATCCCACTCATAACTATCAGAATGACCTAAAGAAATCTTTAAGATTGGAGATGAAAGTAATTTTCATTCTGCTTTGGATTATGAAACAAAGGGTTTGTAGGTGTTTGAGAAATACTGAAGTTATTTTTGCTCATTCGTTTCCATCTCTGGTGGGTAACTGAGCACTGGCTGCCTGAAATATCAGATTATGACTATATTTTTTTAGTCATTGTCAGATGGACATTTCTGGATCCTTATTTGTATAGATGCACAGAGTCGTTTCTTGCTGTAAAGTACTCTCTTTTTTCTCCCCAGGACTATAAAATTTTGTGAATATACTTCTTACATTGATTTGCCTCCCATTTATAGGAAATTAGGTGCTAGGAAAAGGGGCAGATGTAACATTACATAATAGACTGGGCTGAGAGATACTTTTCTCAGCCATGGAAGTGCTGCACAACTTTAAGTGATTGTTTCAATCATAAGGGAAGTGTCTTTTAAATTATCCGTTACTCCTGGAGATTACAATCTATCCATGTATCTGAAGTCTTATTTAAAGGGTAGACTAAGGGGAATACTTTTTTCCTTAGGGCAAATGTGCATTAATCTCTGAGCAACAATGCATCACTTTTTAATACTTTATGGCTTGATTCCAGTAGTAATAACAACCTAGGAATTTGCCAGATCTTGTTTTTCCTTTGAAAATTCTTCCTATCTATTTTTTCTGCACATGCATAAAAATCATGGGCTGCCTCTTGCTGACAGCATAATACTACCATTTCATTTTAAAAGACAAAGGTCAGTGCTACGTGTTTGTTATATTCAGGTAGCGTTTCTGTGCTATATTCTTCTAAATTCCTGCTGTCAAGAGATGAGGACAGGGTTCTCTCTTTGTGCTTGTGTGTGCTGAAAATCACTATGTATATATCTAGAGTGACTCTTGCTGTGAAATGAGACAAGATACAGAAGTGTTTTTCTCCCCAAATCTGACAAGGCCAGCATTTCACAGATTACAAGTATAAAACTTTTTCTTTCAAAAAAGCAAACTAAAAGAACTATATAATAAAAAGACTGAATGAAACAGTATTGCATAGCTAGAACTACCGTAAAATTGTAGGAAAAGGTGCTTTTGAAAGACTAAAAAAATCTTCTGTTGGCAGATTATGGAGTGATTTTTGTCATAAAAAGTAAAGTTGATGAAAGGCAGGTAGAGAATCTCTGGGTGATAGTATTTTCTTTTACACAGAATTAGTCTCACACTCACAGAATGTAAAATCTTGTTCTGACACTCCCAGGAGTGTCTGTTCTGGCCAGTCAAGTTAATAACTATATCCACCTCTTCCCATTTGGACTCCTAAATAGCCTGTGGTGCATGTCATAAACACAGAAGAGCTTACACAAGTTTTTTTTTTTATGCAGATTGGAGCTACATCTACTTGCAAACTATTTCCATCTTCTTGCATCTACCTCCATTCTGCAGAGTTGGTGCCTGGAGAGTGAAGAATGACCAAGGTTTTTCTACAAAGAGGGTAAGGACACTCATGCTCCTGCTTCAGTACCTAAAACATTCAGCCTGTTTCTCAGGAAAGAGGGAACAGCTAGAATCACCATGAGTCCAATTTTGAACATTTTGAGCAGCATGTAGGGCTAATGAGGGACCTGTGGAGAGCAAGCAGGACTTCTCTGAAGGAAAGTGATAATGGTTTACACTACCCTTCCCCTTCATAATTTGCATGAGGTCTTTGGTTAGTGTTAAATAATGAGATTTCTCAGTACTTATTAGGATTTCTTAGTTTAGTTTTTTATTTTAGTTTAGTTTTAGTTTTAAGTGAGTTCCTTTTCCAGGTCAGTCAGCTCATGAGTCTGTCTAGAAGCCTGAAATGATAGCCAGAAGGTAGTGATAGCTTCAAGAGAAGTTGTCTTCCCACTGCATATGACTGTGGAAAGAGTATGGGTGGCTTACTGCCACTTTAGTCAACTTTCTTACATCTTCATACACAGCTGAATCCAGTAGCAGCTGGAGAAAATAACCCAGATAAAAGTACCTCATGATCCTGTCACTATCAGCTGAACTTTACTCCTTCTACAACTGAAGTTAAGTCTTTGGGTTTGTTGTTTCTTGGGGTTATTTTTAACTTATTTTCTGGTATTTGACCCAGCTAGGCAGGTTTTGAAAATTGCAGTTCAAAGGCTTGATTCTCTGTTATCCCTGGGCAACTATTTTCTTTTAGCCAAAGTTATATTCTGCTCTAGAAGCATTTTGAATTTTATTTTTCACTGAAGTGAATAGAAATTAAAAACCTCTGTATTTAATATTTACAAGCTGTTGATCATTGATTAGAGATAAAGAGAAGGAAATCAGTCACCTAAGCGATGAAGCTCAGAGCTCATCTAGTCATAAGTGAAAAGAAAAAGCACATAAAGCTTTAAGACTAACAGTTGTTGCTTATCTTCCTGATGTAATTAGATAAGAAAACATTTCCAGTAAGAAAATATGAATAGATGAGGGGACAAGCCTATCATCCTATGTTTAATTGTCCATGGTATAATGCAATAAATCTGTATTGCAAGGAAAGTTTTGGAATGAGATCACTGAACATATTTCAAGGTTCTGAAATTATTATTATTTTCAAGGATGTTTTTTACTGAATCGTACATATGCAAAGAACAACTCACACTGGAAAGTGCCTGGGTGTAATATAACAATCTGCAGAATGTCAGCAATAACAGCCTTTAAGCCGCCCTTCCCCTAATTGAAAAAATGTGTCACATTTGCAGTGAGACTATTTATTATGCAGACATACTTATTGCTTCCCTGTCTTAGTCGGATGAAGGAGACCTTCCCTTCCAGCTAGACATTTGGTGATAGATGCTGCAGTGATTTCATTCATTATATCTTGATGTCACTAGGGTTTTTATGCATTTGGCTTCACACAGAATTACTAGAGCAGGACCTGTCCTTTAAATTCATAAAAATCTATTGGCACAAGTCACTAACATGGTCTGTTTTAGTTTCCTATTGAGTTTCTCTCCCATACACCCAAGCAGTTTATGATGTGCGTATGGTATACATGAGTTACAGTCATGGGTCCCAGACCCAAAGTAATCACCCTTATCCTCACAGTTTTTCAGAGTTCATGTTTCTTTTCCACACATTTGCTAAGCTCTAACAAGGTCCTCCTCTCCCTCTGTTCTCTCGAATTCTTTATTTCTTATCTTAAAAAATACTCCTTAGTAATAGTAGTGGATTTCACCATTGCCCACTATGTGTCAGATCAATCCCATCAACTCAATTCACAGAGACAATCAAACAACTGTCTGATAGCAATAACTCTTCCTTACTGATGACCCAAACTATTTTACTTTGTTATTCTCCAGGACTTATTACTGACATCCTGAAATATGCAGTCTTGTTGAAACTGTTGTGTGCATGGCTGTGAAGGCAATTTCTTTGTCACTTACATTATATATGCTGCAATTCCTTCAGAGAAAAGGTTACCTCTGGAACTAGCCAAAAACTGTCTTAGAATGATGTGCATTGGAAAAGGAAATTTTGCACTTAGTAGCTGACGAAAGCTAAAGGTTTTGAGAAAATGTCTTTTTAATTACAAGTATTATTAAAAAAATTCCACAAATATTTCACTGAGTTGAGGCAGTATTACATTGTGTCTGGTGGTTGAATGCTTTCTGACAAACTGATCAAGGTACTTTGGTTTGACTTAATATCACAGTTTATGTCACAACTTGCTCTGTGAGCTCTTCGTTTCACAAGATATGTGACAACTCTGACATTTCTAATTTGGTATGTAAAGAACTGTGTAGTCTTCCCCTGAAAATGAATTTTCTAAATGAAATTATTTGGAATTACAGAAAAAAACCCCTACTACCACACTAATTTCTCCTAAAGGTAAATTAATTAGAGATCATCTTGTTTAATCCCACTGCTGATATGATTACCACAGTATATCATTTTATCTCCTCACACTGATAAATTCTTCTCAACTGCCTGAGGATTCCACATCCTATAAAAAGTATTTGTTTTAGAAAATCATCCAGTTGACTTTTTACTTGTGCCTTTTCTCAGCCAGAACACCTTCCACTACATTCCAGTGATCCTTCCCTTCTGCATCTTTTACACTTTCCTCTTTTTAAGTGTCATGTGCCAAATGGCACTTCCACTTTTTTAAAGATGCTGCCTAAATAGCTATTTTGTGCTGAACACAGGAACAAGGGCTCTGACAAAAGCATATAGTTTGTAATGCTAGATTTACTTTGTAATATGATGAAGAAGGGAAGGCAAAAAACCAGCATTATGTAAATCAAGGAAATCAACCACTAACTTATAGTTAATATAACTCTCATAGTTTTGCAATAGATTGCATATAATTAATGTACATGAAAAGGTGTGCAGAAAAGGAGGGTATTTGTAGCAATGACGGTAAAATAATTTGGGCAGGATCAGTATTTGAGAAGTAAACACTAGTATAAATGTGCAATGCAGAACTGCCCCCAGCTAACTACAAAAATCCCATTTGTGCTTCATTGGTCTCAGATGTATTTGAAATGACAGGAATTGACTGCCTCCTGGGTTAACCAGCAGAACAACAAATTACATGCCAGCTCGTTTTAAACAAGGGAAAGGGCATCTTTACCTTAAAGAGGGAGATTAAAAGTTTCCAAATACCGTATAGACAACCTCCTGCTGCCTGAAAGCAGAGTGAATGTATATTGGTAAATGTTTTATATTCCATATTGCAGTGCCAGCAAAGACCAGTAGCACCAGCTCTGGATGGGTTATGTAGAGCAACTGGAGGTTCATAACCATTTATGTGAATGCAAGCCAGAGTTTGATGAGTGCAATCACCATTTTCTGCATTTTTATCCTTGAAACCAGCTAGTGTTTGTATTCCAATGATGAGCATGCTATGCTGGAATTTTCACTTTTTGCCAAGCGATTTTAGATAAATGTTAAATTTGACACTTCTCAAACACTCAACAAAGTTATCACATATAATATTGAAAAAAAATTATAGAGCATGTTTTCCTCTGATGTGACAAAAGACTATTTGGAACGGATCTTATTCCAGAGAAATCATTCAACAGCTTGTGCATGAGTTGGTTTTCCTATGCAGGCCTGGTAGATAGACAGTCCACTGGATGCAATGCCTATCACCAAAGAAAACCAAGATGCCTCATGCCAGCAATGTCAGAAAAGAGTCAGGAAAACAGAAATAAATTCCTAACACGGATAGTTTGATCTTCCCTAAGTCCCATTTTTCTTGAACCAGCTTCTCATCAGTAATGTACTGGAAATAATAATAGTGTCTTTTTCTCTTAGAGCATATAGATTATATTGGGACAGAAAATATGGGTGTTTATGTTGCTGCAGGACTTTAATTTTATCTTTTTATTTTTTAAATATATCTTTATTTTTTCATTGGGCAAATATTTCCATTATTTTTTAATTGTTCTTATGGTGTTCTTCAAAACAACTTTTTCCATTTTTCAAATATTTTTTCTTACAAAATCAAACCTGTCATATGAGAAAAAAATCCAAGGAAAAATCTTATTCTCAAAATATTTTCATTTATGTTATGAGAAAAAGAACGATGAGGGAAGCAAAAATAGCCTCAATTTTTCATCATTTAGAAATGCAATAAAATTGTTCAGTGAGTTATAGACAATTATCTGGATGTGTAACTTGTAATGATACATTTCCAAATTTCTTTATATATCTCCCATCTTTTCACAGAACACAGAGCTCATTTATTCTAAAATATTCAGAAGGCAGGTTCTAAGCCATGCTGAAACTCATCAGCTTCCTCAGTGGGACCTGGATTTATCAGCATATTTGAGAATATATCTTTAAGTAGAATGATACAGTTTGCATCTAAGAGAATAATGATGTTTTGAGTTTTGTTTTGGTTTTGGATTTTTACCATATATGATAAAATTGTCCACAAATATATATCAACAGACATGAGCTCAAGAAAGACACTGAAATGTTATAGACTACCATAACTGCTATGAGAGGACACAGAAATACTTGATAAAAAATACCCTTTAATATGGAGGAGGTCACAGAGGAGAGACCTTTAAAGTTTAGCAGGTAAGTAAAGAGATCCTTCAGAGCTGACAGGTGATGGAAGCTGACCACTTGCTTAGTACTCACTCTTGGTAAACAAGCAATAAAGAAAACCAAGCAAAATCCCTATTTTTTGTGGTGGACTGCCCTGGCATCAAGTATGGGACTCAACATAAGCACTCTGGGCTAGAATGAGGATGGGATCCTTTCTTCAGTACTTTTCCCTCTCTTCTGCAAAGCACTGGTCAGATATTACATAGGTTGCTGAATTTCTTCTACCCTCTTTCTAAGAGGCTTATTCTACCTCTATCTATGCTCAGTGGTCCACATAAATTTTGGAAAGGTGGAACTGCTCTTCCTAACCAAACTGCACTTGGGTAGGAGGTGAAATGGTAACTAGTTAGAGAAAGACATGCAGGAGAGCACTGTGGCATCATGGATCCATGTCTTGTTGGTGGCCAAGATTTAATTGACTCCCAGAAAAAGCAGCATCATTAGGTTCCCATGGCCTGGTAAGGACATTGTATCACTCAAGAGCAAAAAAAAGACCTGACTGCCAAGTGTGGATTCCTGGATCGCAGGAAACATTACAGGAGTAAAACACAATGGCTGGCACTTCATTAATTTTTACATTTTAATGGATCATTCTTCCAAGACATCTAAGAAGAAGATTTGTGCCTCTAATTATGATGATCTTTATGGAAATTCTACATAGAGAAATCTAAACACATCTTCTTAGCAGTTTATTTTCATAACATTTAGAGAAATCTTAAAATTTTTTTATATTATCTTTTCATGTCCAATTCTGTTTTCCTTAATATATTAATCCTCGTGATATGAGTCACCTAATAAAAGAACAAAATCCATACATTTCAGTACAGAGGAGACAAAACCAAAGTGAACTCACACATAAACTCTTTCAAATAAAACTCTATTGATTGATGTTTTCATGTGCAGAAGCCTAGGAACAGCTTTTGTCAGAGAAAGAAAATCATACCAACACTTGCAAAAATACAAATGTGTTTGTTAATGACTTTTTACTCCATAAAAGAGTTTGGTGCAATAAACATTTGAAGAAAAGTACAGAGATTAGTGTCTACAGAGCTATTGTACTGTCTACTCTTTTATATGGGTCTGAATCATGGGTCATCTACCGCCATCACCTGCGAGTCCTCGAGCGCTTCCATCAGCGCTGCCTCCGTGCAATCTTAAACATCCACTGGACTGACTACGTGACTGATGTCACTGTCCTTGAACAGGCAGGGGTCACCAGTATTGAGGCCATGCTGCTGAGGATGCAGCTGCACTGGGCAGGGCACGTCTCCAGGATGGAGAATCACCGCCTCCCTAAGATTGTGCTCTATGGTGAACTCGCCACCGGCTGCCGCAACAGAGGAGCCCCAAAGAGGAGATACAAGGACTCCCTGAAACAACATCTCAGTGTTGGACATATTGACTGCCATCAGTGGTCCACCCTGGCCTCCAATCGAGAGACATGGAGACACATCATCCATAATGCCGCTGCCTCCTTTGAGAATGCACATAGAATCAGTCTTGAAGAGAAAAGACAACACAGAAAGAACCGTGTCTCGTCACTAGCACCTAAGGAGACTTTCCACTGTGCTTTTTGTAACTGAACTTGCCTGTCCCCTATCAACCTTTTTAGCCATCAGCATGCTTGCGTCAAGCGTGGGTAGAGCCCTTCCCATATCTTCGTTTGTGAAGCCTAGCCGTGATTGATGATGACTCTTAATATTTCTATGTGCTTCCTAGAGGTAACAAAATATGTTTGTGATTAAAATATCTAATCAGAGAACAAACATTGCCAGATGATTTTCAGGGCCACTGCTTGACATTGGATTAATGCTAAACTACTGAACAACCCTTAAACAACCTTTCCTTTGAAGAGCTGATCATCATTTCATAGATTACATTGTGTTAATTCAAAAGGGCTGTTGATGAGCATGTTTTGAATAAGCATTATAAATTGTTCACAAGTGATTAACTCCACAGAAAAACAGGATCAATCAAACATCAATTTCCCTACACATTTTCCCTGTAGATGGTGACAAACAATTCCACCAGAGATTAATAATACAGTCAGTGAATATGAACCTGTCCATTTCAGGTATTGATAAAGGAATTTATAACAGATTCTTCAGCCAATAGGTTACACAAGGGAAATTAAAAGTATTCAATAGTCCTCAGCTTCATATTTTTACCAGTAATAGTGCTGGAACGTGGTATAAGCATCAGGGGAAATTCAGTGTAAGAGGCAGACTTTACTTCTCTAGCACTTCCTGCTGCCACATGTAGTCCTGCTCCAAAAACATGTACATTATAGCTGGTCATTTTGGTCCTAGGTCACCAGAAGTATGGATTCACCACTTCAATCCAATGAATCCTATCCATGAAACCTTCAAATTTAGAGTTCCATCAAAAGAACTGGAATTAAGATAGTACTGTAAATGTAGAGACAGTACCAAACTCCTAGAAATGTTCAAGGCCAGGTTGGATGGGGCTTTGATCAGTCTGGTTTACTGAAGTTTCCCTGACCATGGCAGAGGGGTTGGAACGAGATGATCTTAAGGTTCCTTCCAAACCAAACCATTCAATGGTTCTGTGGTCTTTTGTATTAAGTAGATCAGGCAGGAGGCTTTAGAAACATTTACATATCTGGTTCTTTTACTGAAACTAAATATTTAAACAGAAATGCTACTCATGTAAAATTATAACGAGCACTGTCCAATCAACTTATAGATGAAGCTACTAAATATGATGTATATACATAACACTTGATTCTATGAACAACAATTACAAAGACAGGATTGAACTTCACCAGCACTTCTAGTGCTGATACCAGTCAGTTTTGAGAGCAGATTTCATGAATATTTCAAACTCCACAGACACAGTGAAAACCATGTCACTTGGGAAGAAAATTCCTGATTAAAATCACTATAAAAGTGAAGAGTGAGGACAAAGTAATTGTGAGGAACACCGAGAGCTCTCTTTTCATGAATCTCAGGTGTTTCATGTGATCATGGGACATGATGGAGTGGATATATTTTGAAGTTTCTTCAAAGATCCATTTTTAATGAGGAATAAGAGGCAACATATGTAAATGACACAGAAAGACGTTACTTAATCTTGTCTGAGGGGGACTGAGTGTTCTTCAGACACTCTATGACTGCTATGATTTGCTTCAAACATCTGCCCAAAAACTAGCAGCCTTTCGGTATTGGATGAGATGAATAATGTCTCCCTACTTTACGTGCTACGCAGAAGCAAAGTTGGTTAATTAACTCAGACAGACTCAGCTCTCTGTACTTATGGACTGAGATGATGTGGCTCCTCAAAACACTTGCTTATTTTTAGACTGCTGCTTATTTTTAGACTGCTGCATATTATTTGAATAAAATACGTTAAAACTTATTCTGTTTCACCTACAAAACCCACTTTTACCTGATCTTTTTACATCCTCTCGAGACCTTCTCAAGGAATGGGATAGAGAAAAACTTTTGAGAGAAAAATTTGCTTCATCTGAAAACAATTTTTTCAGGAGTAAATTTGACAGCCATGAAGCTGCATCTCAGAGAGCTTCAGTTTGAGAACAATACTTCCAATCAGCTTAATTGCACTCCATTAAAATATAGAACTCTTATGAAGGCATCTTGCAACCTTTTCTAAAAAAGGACACTTTGGAGTAACCACTGGGTGTACACTTCTTCATAAAGAAGAAGACAGCAGCCTTAGTAACCAGGAAACCATGAAAAAACCCCAATAAAAATATACCTTGACTCTTTTAAAGAAGACTTAATTCTGTACATTTTTTCAGAGTTATTCTGTTAAATGCTAATGTTGATGAAGTAGCATCTTTTAATTACTAGGTTAAATTTAGAGTTATTTTATAGACAATCATAGCATAGTCTCAAAATGTATGTTAAAATAGAAAAGATATTGCAAGAAAGCTTTTCTGTATCATTGTTTAAATTCAGCAAAATTATGATTGAAGGCAAAATGTTCTTTGTTATCTATTTAATAACTTTATTCAGATGAAAAGGCAAGTCTATTTTAATATGGCATAGTTGGAAGCAGATATGCAACAACTAGGGAAGCAATTTCTTTTATAAATATTTACTTCCTTTAGCATTCTGCATGAAATAAAGACAAGCTGAAAACAGAAATTGCAAAACAAAATAGTGACTTATAAAATCAATGTAATACCTCATCAGGTTGTACATCACCCTTTTTTAGTCAGAAAAAGATCTTTGCCATCCATCCTTCTTCCTACATCTCAGACTAGCAGATTTTTTATGACTACTTATTCTTCCTCTTCTCCTGAGTACTTTTAACACAAAGAAAAGCCATATTTTTAATTTATATTTTTTTTTGTGCTGTGGGGGTTTCAAAGGGGGGGGTCGAGGGAGGTGCTGGGGGTTCTTACGAGGGAAGGGGAGGGGAAGGAATTCCCCAATTTTGGTATAAACCCTGTTTTTTCAGGTTTTTTTCCCCCGTTTCCCTCCTGACTCACCGCTGGTTTTCCCCGACTCACCGCTGGTTTTCCCCGGGACATGCTGCGGCGGGTTTAACTCCAGCGCAGCCCTGGCGTGGGGAGCGGGGCTGGGAGCTGGGGTGTGCGGGGCTGTGGCGGCGCAGTGCCCGATGCCAGAGCAGGGCCGAGAGCCCGCGGTGCTGGTG
>VXBA01002938.1:1370315-1468562 GCA_013399895.1 Serilophus lunatus | reverse complement strand
CAGGTGGAAAAGCTTCCCCAAATAACATCCTGGGTTGGTGGGAGGACTTTTTCACTGTGTTGTATTTTCCAGAAACTCCAGGGGCTGGGAGTTAGCTACCACCAGAGGGAGAAAGAAGAAGAAGCTTTCCCTTCCCACTGCTTTTCCTGGGTCAGCCTGCCTGGCCTTTGAAAGCAGTTCCTTTATTTCTTTTTTTTCTTTTTTCCCCTTTCGCGTGGTTTTTGTTGGGTTTAATTCTGTGTTAAGTCTGGAGTTCCCTTAAACTATTATCTTTCTTTGGTTGAGCTCCAGATGAATAAATGTTTCCCTGTTGTTCAAAATTCTGTTCAGTCTTCTCGTCACTGTCGAGCTAGCCCTTAATTAAAACAGGGGTGCCAAACCACCACATGTGCTTTTTTCCCTTTTCGTTCTCTAAGCTCCTATTGATTTAAAGCTGAGTCAAGGTTTCTCAGAGGTGCATGCAAAAACTATTTTGACTCCTGTCTAAGTAGTCAGAGTTTGGCACAGCTGCCACCAGGGGTCCAGCCTTGCAGCTTCCCCACCTGCAGCCTCCTTCTTACTTCCTCCCATTTCCTTCACAGCGGCATCAGCTGCTCCAACTTGGCTCTCCTCAGCTCTGGCATGGATGAAATGGGCCACAGGGATGTGGCTCTTTTATTCTTCCCTACCTCAAGCAATCCATTGCCCTCTGCAGCTGCCAGCTTTGCCCTCATCTGCAGCCAGCTTTGATTAGTCTAAATTTTCTCGCTATTTATCTCCAGAGTTAATGCCCAAAGTCAAAGAGGATTGCAGTGGGCTTTGGCTGAGGTCTGTATATTTTAACTGGACTATACAGCCCTGCACTGCTGAAATCCAAGATTATACAAGGCCCTCACTGTAGAAAATAAAGGCATAATATTTTCTCATCCCCACAAATTTTCCCTTCTTCCTGCTGATCCAGGTGAACTCCCAGGAAGAAAAGGACTAATTAGTATCTGCTTCACATCTGGTATTCACCACTATCTCCCTTTAAAAACCAGCTCTGCTAGGATCAAGTGCTATATAATCTAACAATTGATTAAGGATTTGGAAATCATTGCTGTATTCTGAGTCTGGCTCACCTTTCAGGCAGCACCTCTATACTGTGTGGATCATTACAGGATGGCATAATACTCTGTTATCACTCCAACCAACACTTTCTTCTAAAGTCTCAGACTCATCATCCAGATTATTTTTTTCATATCAGTAATTTCTGTTTAAAGTATCTTAAACAGAACTTTTAGTTTTCCAACTAGATCAACTATAAGCAGAGCTGTCCTTAGTTTCCACTGCATAGGAAAGCAAATTGCCATTCCCAGCAAGGGAACTGTGCATACAACCTCCTATGGATCCTAAACACTCTGCAATCAGATCAAAACTTTCACGTGCTTTGCACACTGGAGGGAGACTGTAGCAATGTGCCCAGAACATTACAGAGCAGCAGAAAGCAGATCTGCTACAGGTAGAACTTAACTCTTTATGGAAAAAATACCCAAGAGATTGCACATGCTCAATTAACCTAATTAATCCTAATTATTCTGTTCCATTTGTGTCCCTTAACCTCCTGCAATCACAAGTAGTTTCTATATGTGTGCAGAGCTTTCACATGTTCTAAAGAGGTTTCTACTTTCTGTACAAATCAGAACTGTGAATTTTTCATTCCCTGCTTGCTTTAGCAGAAATATATATTTTTTGTGATATTCATGGAGAAACTTGTTCCTGGATCTTGACTTTATTTGGCTTTACAGTTTTTTTAGCTTTTCACAAACTTAGGGAAGAGAGCTTATCACCTTTGGGAAAAAAGCATGTAACTCATGATATGTTTAAGAGTGTTCTTAGGTCATGTAGAAAGAAAATTAAGAGAGGCAAAAGCGCAGTTTGAAACCTAGCCACTTCTGTTAAGGATAGCAAAACACGTTTTTATAAATACATTAATAGCAAAAGGAAGGGCAAGGAAAACCTCCATTCTTTGTTGGACATGTGGGGGGAACATAGTTACCAAAGACGAGGGAAAGGCTGAGGTGCTAAACAACTTCTTGGCCTCAGTTTTCAAAAAAAGGCAGGTTGTCCCTAAGACAACGGGCCTTCTGAGCTGGTAGACAGGGATGGGGAGCCAAAAAGTCCCCCTGCAACCCAGGAGGAAGCAGTTACTGACCTGCTGAGCTACCTGGATCCTTACAAGTCCGTGCGAGGAGATGGGATCCATCCTAGGATGATGAGAGAGCTGGCAGAGGAGCTCAGCAAGCTGCTCTCTGTCATTTATCACCAGTCCTGTCTCACTTCAGAGGTCCCAGATGGCTGGAAGTTGGTCAACGGGATGTCTATCCACAAGAAGGGCCAGAAGGAAGATCTGAGATATTACAGGCCCATCAGCTTGACCTCAGTTCCTGGCAATTTTATGGAGCATCTCATCTATAGGATGAGTGGGGGATTAGATCCAGCCAGCATGGATTTAATAGAGGCAGATCCTGCCTGACCAACTTGATCTCTTTTTATGACCAAGTAACTCACCTGGTGGATGTGGGGAAGGCTGTGGGTGTGTCTACCTGGACTTCAGTAAAGCCTTTGACACCATTTCCCATAGAAAACTCCTGGAGAAGCTGGCAGCCCATGGATTGGACAGGTGTACTCTGCACTGGGTTAAGAACTGGCTGTTGGGTGGAGTCAGAGAACGGTGACACATCCAGTTGGGACCAGCCACTAGCTGTACTGATGATCATTAGCAAATTCACAGATGACACCAAGTTGGGAGCAAGTGTCAATTTGTTAGAGGGTAGGAAGGCACTGCAGAGGGGCTTGGACAGGCTGGAGGGATGGGCAAAATCCAACGGCACAAGGTTTAACAAGTCTGAGTATTAGGTCCTTCACTTTGGCCACAACAACCCCCTGCAGAGCTACAGGCTGGGGACAGAGTGGCTGGACAGCAGCAAGGCAGAAAGGGACCTGGGGGTTCTGATCAACAGCCAGGTGAACATGAGCCAGAGTGTGTCCTGGTAGCAAAGAAGGCCAATGGCATCTTGGCCTGGATTAGGAATAGTGTGGCCAGCAGTACCAGAGAAGAGATTCTTCCCCTGTACTCAGCACTGGTTAGGCCACACCTTGAGTGCTGTGTCCAGTTCTGGGCCCCTCAATTTAGGAAGGATGTTGAGGTATTGGAGTGTGTCCAAAGAAAGACACCGAGGATGCTGAAGCAATTAGAGCACAAGTCCTAAGAGGAGCAGCTGAGGGATCTGGGTTTATTTACCTGGGAGAAGAGGAGGCTCAGGGGAGACCCTGTTCCTCTCTATAACTACCTGAAAAGAAGTTGTAGCCTGGTAGGGGTTGGTCTCTTCTTCCAGAAAACCAGCAGTAGGACAAGAGGGCAGTCTTAAGCTGCACCAGGGAAGGTTTAGGTTAGACATGTAAAGAAGTTCTTTACAGAGAGAGTGATTGGCCATTGGAATGGGCTGTCCAGGGAGATGGTGGAGTCACTGTCTCTGAATGTATTAAGGAAGAGACTGGATGTGGCATTTAGTGCCATAGTCTAGTAGACAAGGTGGTGTTAAGGTCACAGGTTGGACCTGATCTCAGAGGTCTTCCAATCTAAGTGATTTTGTGATTCTGTGAATGTTTCTTTTCCGTGTGTCCCTTGTGCAGCACTAAAATCAGATTCCAGAGCAAAGGTATTAATATGAAAATAAGATTTCAACCACTTTAGCCATTTAAAATTTGATTTTGTAAATGGTGTATCTGATTTCCTAACTTACTCACTGAACAATTATTCGTGAGACAACTTTTTCTTTTAATTTTTATTTTTTTAACAGTTCTGACTTTGGCAGAGTAGTGACTGTGTTAAAGTGTGGCACTGTAGCTGAAAATTCATTAGGAAAAATTAGGCACAACAGCACCCAATAAGATAAAGTGGAATCACAGGAGGGGTCTAAATGTCCATCCTCCATAGAAAAAAGAAATCCATTTCAGTTCGTGTCTCCAACACAGTAGAGTATTAATCACAAATACTATACTTTGTGTAATAAACACTGTTACTAGGGAAACAGCCCTTTTCCCCTCCAATCAAACTATGTTTAAAAAACAATAACTTGTGGAGATTATAGTGGATAAAAACTTGCCCTTGTAGATAGGAGGCATTTTCTTCTTCTGGCCAACTCCCTTGTTTGATGCTCAAGTGAGGTACCTGGCTTTTTGCAGAGCTCAGAAGGATTTACCTTTTTTCCAAATGAATATTTAATCCATTACTCCAAATGGAAAGGTTTTTAATTTTTCTCTTGCTAGAATATCTTGCTTGAATAAACTATGCCTTGGTATTCAGACAGAAGTTCTTTCTGCAAAAGCTGGGTGACTTGACTGATGTCTCTCACATCTCAAAGGCATGTAGCATGCACACTATTTTGTTCTGGATTCTTTCACAGACAAAAAAAGCAAAAAGCTCCAAGTACCTGCTTTGAGACAAAAATCCACTGAGAATACAAAAAAAGGGGAAGAAAGTGTCTTACCTTTGAGGGGACCAAGCTCATCTCTTTCTTTGCATGTTTCTCAGCACTAGTTTACAGAATTCACTACTTAATTAAATCTACATTACTGTTTTTTATTATCATCATCATCACCATTTGACAAAGATTCCTTGCCTGGTGTGTCTGCTGTACTCCCAAAGGGGACCGACCCTAAGGGGCTCATTCAAGGATGCGAATTCAAGAGAAATCTGGGCAGCCAACAAGACGTTCAGCAGTGACCAAACTGAACATCTGTGGCAATCCAGTTCTAATTGGAGCTGGAGTTTGCTTTCTACAAAAAACTTTAGATGACAAGGGAGATTCCATTTGTAACTCACTGGAGCCAGGTCTTCCTCTTAGGCCAGTGTTTGCTTTGTATGTTAAAATACAATTATCTTTTCTTCCCTTCCTTTCTCTTTGTAGACAGATCAGCTGTCAGAAACAAGGATATAGTTTAGCCATGAAATGTTATGATTATTTATCTTAGTCTCTGTTTTCTATAGTCATTGTACACTTGTTTTACATTCAGTTCTTATGAATATTCATGGTAAGTGAGAATACTCACATCACTGCTTGTACAGTCACACAGAATAATTTCTAGGAAGAGATTAATTCTTATTGACTTTCATTTATGTTTTGAGCTCATAAATTAGGCAAAAATTAATTAAATTAATTAAATTAAATGGTGTGGAAAGGAAATAATACATAATTGGATTAGTTCTCAGTTTTAGAAGGTTGTGATAAATCTCTAGACTTTTCTCCCTCTTTTCCAAAGACGTGCAGGCTTATTTCATATTCAAGGTAGACTGAAGGAAATTAAAATTTTAAGTTCTTGTGGTTTACATACATTTACAACAAAGATGTCCCTTTTGGGTAGAGAAGAATATTTTTGGTAAGAAATTGGCGAGCCTTTGTTGAGTTCTGAAGAGATCTGATGGATTCAGAGCTATATTCTGCTAAATTTTAATAATTTAAAAAAGGCAAAATGGGATAATTCTGACAGCTAGAATTCCTAACATTAAATCTGAAGCAAGTGTGACAACCAAAAAGACCTGGAACTCCACTTTCCTAGACAAAATAGGCTGCATAGTGCTGCTTCTGCTACTGTATCAGAAGCATAGAGCTTGGATTTGACTCAGAAGGCACTGAAAATACCATTTGGTGTAAAACTGAGGCGATTTAACAGCTGGAGACTACCATTTGTGAAACCTTGTGCCATTACCAGCTCTTACCCAGCTATGTCAGAGAGTCATGTTGTAGCAAAGCTGCTGCATTAACATGAGCTGCTGTGCCTATGCTCAAATATAACTCTGTGCTCGCTCCAAGAGGGAGTGGGGAGCTCAGTCAACTTGTTCTTAATGCAGCCATTAAGCCCTTCTCTTTGCAGAATTAGGCAATCTTTAGCAAGCAGTTGGATAATTAAAAGCAAATCCTTTATATGCCACCACAGCAGGACTATCAAGGACACACAAGTAAACTCAACATGCTAATTTCTAATGGACTTCTCTGGGTGTTAAAGCCTCACAGGACCCATATGAATGATAGCTCTTGTGCAAATTATCACAAAAATATTGCCATGCTGTTGATATTAATAAGATTTATCCTGCTTTTTATGTGCAAAATTCTGGCTCAAGTCTAGGCAGCACTTCAGGAGAGTTTAAATCAGAGCAAAGTTGTAGCCAGGTCCAGAGCAGAGTGACTAATATTACATCCAACTATCTTCAAACTCAATGACAAGGTGGCAAAATATATGTTCATAATATTCTACAGCTTTTTTAATGTGCTTCCATATTAAACAGTGACTGAGAATGAAATAATATTTCAACTAACATTATCATCAGCTAAAATGCATATGTATTGGTCTGAAACTTAAAAATCCAGTATAATACATGCTTATAAAAATCACATTTTGTATTTTAAGCTTGTTTTTGAAACAGTCATACTTTTATTTGCATATATAAAATTTCAGCTCATTCAAATGCCTTATGACACACCAATGTGTTTTCTCTGGTGCTCTAATGACACTGTCAGGTTAACACAGCAACCATGCTTTGTGGAAATTAGACCACTTTTGCAGTATGTTAGAAACCAAAGTGGCTTCCCGCTGTTGACAGAGGCAAAATCCCTGTGCTCAGTAATCAGATTTTTCCATAAGGTACCTCCAGGTTATTTAGTACTTCTCTACAGTTCATTTCCTTCACTTACTTGTACAGCAGGAGATCTGCCTCTCATTCTCACAGAAAGAGATAATAAGATTAAATAAATATTTACATTGAATATTTGTGTGGATTTTATATTTGCTTTCTGTCGCCCATTAAATGTTTATACCTTCAGTTTTATTCTGAATGGCAGATTTCCAGTTTCCCAAGAAAGTGTCTTCATGATAGTTATTATTTACTTGGCAGCTAATATATCGTATTTAGGTCATAGCATGTAATTTTTTGTTATATCCCTGTAAGTAAGTTTATTTCTTAGTTCTTTTTATGTGGATCTGACAGTTTTGATCAATGAGTTCTAGTTTACATGTAACACATTCAAGTTCACTCAAAAACTGTCAGAAAAAGCAAATGTTAAGAAGTATCACATGCAATATCCTTGCCACATGAAAAAAAATATTAAACTCCTCAAACCAATGTTTAGCAAAATTTTCAGGCAAAGAAATGACCCCTGTATCCTCCTGTCATTGTTTAGTGGTGAAGGGAACACACGGGTTTTTTGGAAACAGAAAAGAAATAACAAGCAAAGTTTAGGATGGGTAATTAAATGTGTTCCTTAGGAAATTTTTCCTTCAGTAGGTCTCCTTACTGAATCAGATCCTGAAAACAGTGAGAAAACTGTTGCTCTGGCCTTACTGAAACTCACTGTCTAGTTCAAGATGTTTTCACAACATGAAGCTGTGTGGAATTATTGAACATTTAATGGTGTACCCTGGTTAAATCCAGGGAGTGAAAAGAGCTGCATGTTCTCACCAGCAGTGACCATTACTCATTTTTCCTTTGACAAGCCAGATGTCAGGTGGCATTACAGCTCTGGATGGCTCATTTGTGTCCCAGTGATTACCCTGAATGGTTAAAACAGGGGTGAAATTACCTGTCATCTTCAAAGACTGATGGTTGTATGTGAGCCTTTTAAGTAGGACTCACCATTGCTTATACTTCCTCTTGACAATAAATTCACAGTGTAAAATTTGGCTTTGGTTGAAAAGACCTGAGTCTGCAGAGTCAGGACTGAAACATGGCTACAAGAATTACGGTTAAAGAAGACAATTTAAACACTTTTAATATATGTAGCTTGGTTGCAATGAAGGACCTTAAAATACATTAGGACACAACACTTTAAAATATGGCTGAGATCAAAGTATATTTACTTTAAGAAACAGTGTACTGATACTTTTTTTTAGTTTCCTAAAAGGGGGAAGATTAGGGAAGTATTGCTTGTTTGTTCATTTGCTGATTAATGGTGTTAATGGGACCAACCTCAGCACTTTATGAACAATTTCTTATTATGGATTTGGAAGTGCTCAGGTGCTTTTGAGAGATAATTATGTTTTAAAATTTAAATACTTTTATGATGAATCTTTGTCAGATTTTATTAAATTTTTAAAAGTTCTGGTTATGCAAAAATATGAGAAGTATTGCATACATTTGTAAGTGATTTATCAATGAAATTTAAATACAGTTTTCTTTATGAAAAATGCATTGGGACTTTTCGAATAAATTCCATTTTCTTTCTTAGGGATTTGATGTGTTTAGGTGTCTATTTACAACTGTATCTATTTATGACTAATTATTTATGACTAATATCTGAAAGTCATTTTTGTCTGAGCATTTTTGTTTGGTTGGTGTTGTGGGATTATATTTTTTTAATGGTATGTTTTCTTGTGGTGTTGTGTTTCTTTGGTAACATGAATGATTTAATTATCCAGCTTCTCTAAATCTGTAGTAGACTCAATTTTATTCAGACAATGTAGCTGAGCAAGAAACTCATATACTCAAATTTCAACCAACCTGATTAAACTCTAAATTATCATAAATTTAAATATCTCAGTGGAAAGATATAATGAAAGAAATGCATCCCAACCAGCTGCTTCATATAGAGTACTGAGTAGTGAGCATTACCAAGCCCCAAATCCACTCTGGCACTATGGAAAGCATGAGAGCAAGTTGTTGATCTGTTGATGGGCTGTGATTAACACACAAACCAGACATTATATTCCTAAATATATTCTTTCTGTTCTTGTACGATTTAGTTTGTCATAAACCATCTAGAGACAATGTTTGAATAAAATGATCAAGGAAAAGAGGTTGGATTCATGAGCCATGTAAGAGTTCAATGATCAGTCTTAGCTCTTATTTTCTATATCTCTTTACAGTAAAGAAATAATAATAATAAAGGTATCTTAAAAATGTGTTTTCTCTCATCCCTTTATTGATAAAATAGGCATACAAAAAACACTGTCATCTGGAGCTAATAACTCTAGAGGGTGCCCCTGCAGGAACTACCTTTTAAAAGTGCGAGAACCCAGGTCACAGGGTTGGAGAAATAAGAGATTCCCAGAGAGGAGTTGCATGGCTGAGAGATCAAAAGTTGTACTGATATATAAATTTCCTTGAATCAGTCAGATTGTTCTAGACCGAGAAAAATCCCTATAGAGGAGTTAATACACTGCACAATGGTGTTGCCAGCTCTTACTGATGTGCTCAAGGCACCAACTGTGGGACACAATGCCGACCTCTTTCCTAAACACATCTGGCTCTATACTATCAATCTCCTTAGACTTCTTAGAAATGCAATAGAGAAAATACACAGGTCGTGAGCCAGCCACAAATTCATGGAAGCTGTCTCAAGCAGCCAATGAATTTGCTCTTTAAGGGTTGCTAAGAGACTGGTTTCATAGCTACATATGTAGAGTACTCGTCTCAGACCTGAATGAATGAAATTTAGGTTCTAGTACAACCTGAGCTGAAGTAGTAGCTGATAAACTGTGCTGACTCACAACTCCACAAGCTGAATTTCTGAGCCTGAATCTTCAATACCCCTAGCAAGTGCACTGTCATGATCCACAGTTCTGAATGAGATAACTGCTATAAGATTTACATTCCCAGTCTATTTTTGTTAAGCATTTTTGGCTGTTCATCTTCATGTATCCACTCTGAGCACGTGATTCAAGCTGCTGGATGTGTAAAGGATACAATGAGTTGTGAATCCTTTTTCTATTGGATGAGTTATATGCATCCTAGAAAATATCATTCATCAAGGTGACAGATAACCCAGTAATACCCGTTACTTGGGTGATAATTCAGTGCCAAGAGGAGTTGGAGGAAAGAGTAAAACTGTATCACTGGGGATACAAGAAAGGAAAGATAAAATACAAAAGTAAAATAAAATCTACAAATTCAACTGTTCTGGCAAGGGCTACACTCCTATCCTAATAAAATTGGCAAAGCATTGAAATAAAATTGCCAAAAGTTAAAGATCCCAAAACGTGGATCAAAAAAAGATGACTAGCACAGCACAGTATCAAGAATATTAGAAAACAGAATAAAAAGCAAGTGCTACATTGAAAGTGAAAGTATGGCTTCAAAGATGTGACAAAAAAACCTTAAGAAAAAAGTCCTTTTACTTTCTGCCTTTATTAACCAGTCTTGTGTCATGAAAACTTGATCTGCCTCTTTGTTTCTCTTTTTAACCCATAAATGTCTTTGACTAGTATGTTTTCTGTAGAATATGAAGTATTAAACCTCTCAGTGAAATATTTTCCACTGCAGTAAGTACAAAATACATTTGTACTTATGAAATTCCATCAATAGAGATAGACTATTCATACAGATGCTTGACATAATCACAGAAAAGCAGATTGAAAAGAGTGCAGATTGCAAAATAATCCACCCAGACACTGTGAAATGTAGGAAAGGGTTTTGGTCCAGCAACTAGAGATTAGTATCCTCATGTTTTTCTATTATAAAGTGGACCTTAATTATAAAATTGAATGCTATTTTTTTTCTAAGATAGTTGTGATTAATTTAGGACTGAATATCATAGAATCATAGAATGATTTTAGATAGAAGGGACCTTTAAAAGACATTTAGTCCAGCCCCTCTGCCATGTGCAGGGATATTTTTCACTAGACCAGGTTGCCCCAAGTCTTTTCTAATGTGACCTTGAACATTTCCAATGATGGGGCATCAACAACTTCTATGTAAAACTTCTTCCAGAGTCTCATCACCCTCATAGCAAAGAATTTCTTCCTCAGGTAAAAACTAAATCTACCTTTTATAAGTTTAAAACCTTAACCACTTTTCCTATTGTTACAGGTGCTGGTAAAACAGTCCCTCTCAATCTTTTATCTTGTTTAAGTATCAAAAGGCTGCTCTAAGGTCTCCCCAGGGCTTTCTTTTGTCTAGGTTGAACAATCCCAGCTCTCTCAGCTTGCCTTTATAGTAGAGGTGCTCCAGCCCTCTCAGCAGCTTTGTGGACCTGTTCTAACAGGGCCATGTCTTTCTCCTACTGGGGGCTCCAGAGCTGGATGCAGTGCTCCAGGTGGAATCCCACCAGAGCAGAGTAGAGGGGGAGATGCAACTTCCTCACCCTGCTGGTCACATCTCTTTTGGATAGCCCAGGACACAACTGGCTTTCTGGGCTGCAAGTGTGCAGTGACAGTTTATGTCTTATTTTCATCCATCATTTCCTTCTCTGCTGGGCTCTCAACCTTGTCAGCCCCTAGCCTTTACTGATACTGGGGACTGCCCCCACCTTGCCACTAAACCTTGCACTTGGCCTTGTTGAACTTCATGAGTTTCTCATGGGCCCACTTCTACGCTGGAATGAAGAATATTTGCTCAAGTCTTATAATCACTAACTAATAACTTTTTTCTTTTTTAAAATTGTATAAGTGATATATCAATATTTTGTTTATTGGTTGCTTCTCAAAGCCTGTTTTCCTAACAGAATTGTTAATTTTTAGAGCTATATATCAGGCTACCATTAGAATATTACTGTCTTGAGAAGAGTTATAATAAAAAAGCTTTTTTATGCATGGAATTTTTATTGATGGGTTTGAATCAATTTCAATGGCTTTTTATCAGTTCACTGACAAAGCCACAAACAGCATAGAAATGATAAATTCATTGCTTTTTATGATCAGTTAACCCAATTCATCAGTTTAGAGATCACTCATACTTAGTAGGAGGTCACTTAAAGACAATCGAAAAAGAGTGAAATTGAACTCTTAGTCTTCTTATTTTGGTGCCAAAACCTCATCCAGAGAATTCCTTTCAAAGGTGGATGGTTTATGACACAGGTTGCATTTCAAAAGGCAAGATGACATCCACAGGACTAACTATAGTACTCTAATGATTAGGAAGAAATAGGTTGAATTCCTTTTGCTGCCTGGATAAGGCAAATACTGTATTTCTTTATATCAGACTGTTCACAATTGCAGTTCTTGACCATACTGAGCAATAACAGTCTGCAACTGTGGTGCCACAGAAAAGAGAAAGACATATAAATCATAATCCCTACTGTTTTCAAGTGTATGAGAGGACATACTTGCCACTACCTCTGGAAAGAGATAGAATATTGTCTCTGTGGCACAGAGTTGACCTTCTGGGATTGCCTGACTTCATTGGAAGTATAAAAGTTGTCACACTCTTAGACTAAACCTATTCCCCAGCTGGAGCCAATGTTATCAGGAACAGCAACAAATATCTCAAAGACTCCGAAAGCATTATTGTCAAGTTCACTAGACTGCAGGCAACAAAGACAGTAAGTCTTTAGTCATACAGGTTGTCTTTGTGTTCAGAGATGACACAGACATTTCTACAGGGTGATTCCTGAAATACTGATGTTATATGACTTACCTTTTAGGAGTGCCTGCACTTGAGATCAAAAATTATATGTAACACTGTGAAAAAGTAAAGCATTTTCCCCTTGTTGAACTGAAGCAAATGTGTATTTAAAACTCTGTTTCAGCAGAGAAAAACCAATGCAATGAAACAAGAGGCAGACACATGGCACAGAAAAATGAGAACAAAATTCTCTTCAGTCCAATTTATTAGTTTGATTAGAACTAATAAAAAAATAGTCTTGTAATGTGAAATGTCAGAGAAACTTAATAACAGACAGTGACATTATACTGGAATTCTGTGTTTGCCATTTGATTAGCAGATGGTGGTGATATAATTGCCAACAATGTAGGAAAGAGACCAAAACTTCACAAACTAAGAATTTACAAACTGCAGACTTCAGTACATGTTCAGATTCTCATTTTATCCATCAAAAAGTAAGGTTGTAATATTTCTGAAATATGCATTACAAGATTTTAGTGGAAGTCTGCTGAATATTTCATTTTCAGTCATCTCAAATACTAAAGTTATAAAAGAACGCCTTTAAGCTGAAAAATGTAGTTTTACAAGCAGAACAGCCCATTTTGGGAAATGACCAATGATTTTCTTCCATTTTTGTGTCTCCAAGTGGACACTTTTAGCAGTTGGCTTTGCAGTTTTTATTTTTTAATGTTCTATAACACCCTTCTTGCTGAATAATGCTGCCAGTTATTGGTCATATCTTCCGAAGAGCATGTATTTTTATTTTACTGCTGAGAGGCAAAATAGGCTTTCTTAAAGAAATTCTGACTGCAGTCATATTTACTGTTACTTTGGAAGCAACTACAGAAGGTCAGGTATGTAATGATCTAATTTCAAAGCCGTCTGGGACTGAAAGAATTGCCTAATTGTGATATCTGGGAAAAGCTGCTACTATGGCATTCAGGCCTGAATATAATTCAATACACTTTCATTTATCTAAGCTATAAAAGGAAGAGGTTTAACCACCTTCCTCTGGAGATGCGTCTTGCCACTGACAACAAAGGGAAATCCAGATGCTTTGCTTGGAAGAGAAAATTCTAAAAACATCTAAAAAATGAAATCAGGTGAGATGAATCCCACACTAGATACAGACTTCATCAATCACCTTGGCTTGGGTTCAAAAGTACATTGTTATGACCAATGTGACACCTACTGAGTCCTTTCTCTTGTTAGAGAACTAGTGACACAGTACAAGTGCTGATGTAGATAAAGTGTCACTCTTAGAAAGGCTGTGAACTTTGAGAAATCAGAGGCACAACAACAGCAGTGAGATTTTATGTCTGTTTTATCTCATTCAGGCACAATCATGAGGCTGCTAACTTTCTGCATCAAGTGACTCAGAGATTCTCAGCCACAGTCTCTCGTGGTACATTGACTCCCAGCTCTTGCAGAGAAAGGTCCTGACAAATGGGAAATCCATGATTGTGTACACAAGTCCTAATAAAGACTTTAAAACTTATCCTCACTGAATCGCAAATGAGCTTTTAGCCAGAATATGTTTGTGAGCCTGAATTTTGGCAAAAACTAATGGTTGCACAGCCTATATTTTGCAGCTGTAGGCATTGTCCTCAGCAAAGAATTAGACTCTTTTTTTTTTTTTTTTTTTGTAAATCTGCAGTTCTAAGGCTTATTCCTCTACTAAGTACCACATCAATGAGCTCACCACTGTAACTATGTCATCTGCAAGAACCCCCTTTCATTTCATTGGTTTAATACTGTGTTTTTTCTTTTCATATTTTTACAAATATCTTTGTGTTTTATTAGAAGAAAAAGCAAGCAAGGACTTCTTAATTTACCTTCTTTGTGACATTTATTACCCTATATGGCTCTGTAACATCCTGTATTAATCACCTCAAAACTGAGCATTTGAGAACTTCATCAGAGTTCTTTGGATCCCTTCCATTCCTGCTATATATTTTTGAGATGAGATAATGGAGAAGGAACAGTGCTACACGAGTCTGAGCCAGGAAGGTATGGGATGATATTATTATAGCTTCAAGTTTGATTATTAAACTTTCTTTAAATGTCTTCATGTTTGTTTATTTAATTTCTGGTACACAAAGATCTGTAAAGACTTCAAGGACTTTTATCTGTAATGATTTGAGATGCCAGTGTATGTTTGCTACTACATTCTTGTTTCTAACCTTTGTCTCCACAGTTGCACGCTCATCTGATGTTATCCCACATTTAAGTATATGTAAAAACTCTATTTTAGTTCAACCATACATTGAGTTAATGTAAGTGAAGAGAAACACATTATCTACAGAAAAAACTGTGGACAAATATTAGTGCCTCATTAGAAGTCAGGTCCCTCTACCAAACAGCACCAACTAGACATAAATCATCACTGCCTAATGTTTTTCCTGATGTTTAAACTCTGTTCTCAACTAAGGCACAAGCTGATGCTCATTAGTATTTGTTTCAATGTAGTGAGAAGCTATTTCTATTGCTCTTTATAACAAACATTCATTAAGCACTTGAAGACTGGATTCCTGAGGTCTGTTCCTTTTCTTGAACAAGACAACTGTATTCTCTCAAATTTTCATTACAGAAAAATGTGGTAGTTAATCACAGTGGCCCTGGTTATCTTGAAAGTTGCAATATATAAATTTGTTAGATCTCTCTGACAGATCCTACATAACTTTCTGATCTTTATTGACTCAGTTTCTGTGCTGTTGAAAATGTTCCTTCTTTGTGCATAACACTGATGACGTATAGACACACCACATTAAAACAAAAATTCCTACAAATATTTATGCCATAAGCAAGTAGAGAACAAGGTCATACTTGGGATGTGCTCCTGTATTGGATTTACAAAATTAAGTTGCCTGATCGTGCTTTTTCCTCTCCTCATTGCAGAACATCAGATTTTGAGTGAGAGTTTGCATTGCCTGAAAATCTAGGAACCTTCAAATCTTAGAGAATAACTGCAAATTCTGATGTTGTTCTGAGGAACTCACAAGCAAAGGCCCTAAAGAAACAATAGTTTTATTATTTCTTTTCTCAATTTTCTGTTATCTATGATGTGAAGAAAACTTCCTTGGTCTTAGAAGTGAATGTTCTTGGTGCTTTAAGAACCCAATTGTGCAGCTGAATACTGAAACAACAGCTGGTAGGATGAGAAAATATCTCAAATCATTGCCTTCAGGACTTCACAGCAGAGAAAAGAAAGTTTCCTTAAGTTCTAAGGAAGTTAGAGAAAATAATTTGATAGAAAATTGCACACATAGGATGATCACAATGGTAATCTGAAAGGCACAACAGTCTTGAAATACCCTTTTACCATTCAGGACTCTCAGTGCTTCTGCTGATTAAGGGTGATAGATTCATACTTATTTGCAGTAACATAAGAAAATGCACATTGACTTCTAGCTGTTCAATTACTAGTCTAACCTTTATGATATTTTATGTTTCATAATTACAAGAAAAAGCAAATATTCACATATGACATAGGATGGGAAATTAGACTCTCATTAGTTTTACCCAGTCTCATCATATTAGTAAAAATACTTTTTATACACAAGGAAAAACTGAGTTTCAGAAAAATAGATTTTACAGCGGGTTTAATATTTTTAATGGTTGCATCAAGTCAGGATAGAAGCTGTCTTGCTTTGCCTGCTTACACATTTAAGAGTATTAAAAAAGGCAATATCATCTCTATTTTCATTAGTAGATATTTAACATTCAATACTCTGTTTAATCTTAGAATATTCTTGGGCAGAGAAGGGAATATATATAAGGAAAACATGTGCAATATAACTATATAAATTTAACTAACACCTGGGAAACTAAGGGAAACTAAGGCTGCTTTCAGATAACTGCACAAAAGAAACCATCTTACACCACGAGAAAGAGATATACAGAATTATGCATTATTATAGGAAATAGCAGTGCATGTGCCAGACAGAAAGAGACTTTGAAATGTATATGCTCTGTAATAGGAAACACAATAGGGAGAGAGGAAAAATTATCAGCTTCCCATGTGTTATTGTCCTTTCCACTCATTGTGAAAACATGGCTGATACTGTAAACCTTGCAGCAGCGTAAAGATAGAGCATATGAGCTGAGTCGATAAGTAAAAGGGGCTGATGCCTGTATTTCTACTCAAGGAAGGGCCCCAGAATAAAAATCCCTATATCTAAGTTCTTTCTGATGCTCACTGTCCAGCATCAGGATTTAGTACCTTGAGCTCACCCCTGATTCAAACCCTTCCCCTGAGTGTCTGTGAGATCAGCATGTGCTCAGTTTCCTGAGATAAAAAACAAGCTCTTCATTTCTTCTAAACTATTCGTACATTATATGAGCAGGTAGAAAAGTTCATTCTGAGGATATGGAGTTCTTGGCACACCTCTGCTTAATAGGGCAGGAGATCCTAAAGCAAGGGTTTCATTTTAATACAGTTTTGAAGAAAGGAATGAGCAAAATCCTATGCAGTTTCCTTCTGCCACAATAAACTCTGAGGAAGATTTGCCCCTTCTTGTCAATAATGTTTATACTAATTTTTCTTTTTCTTCACATTATAGAATTATCTAAAGGCTGTACCTGAGATGGGGATAATCATGTAGAAACTGTACAATCAGAACAGATGAAGGAGGCTCTCCTGCTGATGGAGATGGCAGCACAGGAGCATGACTTGGGTGTGGAATGGAACACACATTGACCTGGGGTCATGATAACCTCAGGCTTAACTCTCACCTTATATACACCCTGAAAATCCAGTCTTGCAAAGGAAAAATCACTTCCCCATCACTCCATAATTGAGATTTTATAAAAGAGCAGTACCATGACATTAATTTTACAGATGGGAAACTGGAAGAGAGGAAGATTGATTAATTTGCCTAAGGTTGCAGAATGAGTGCAGGGCAAAGCAACACAATTCATAGAGTTAATTTACAACAGTAAATAAAATAGGACTAACCCTGTTCTCTGGCCCCATGGTAGGAAGCACAGCACAGTTTGATGGTTACTTGATGCCTTAAAGGGTATGCTTAATATTTTAGAGAATTCACTTTAGCTAGGTATGTGGATAACTTGGACTATTAAGGTCTAGAAGAGCCTGTGTTTGCATTCTTGGGTGTAGATAAGTGAGGTATAAGACAAAACATAAAGTTAGTCTTCCAGGCCTACCAGAGGCTGCACATGGGTGGGTTAAGTAATAAGGGACAATTCTGTTGGATGTCAGGGTAACACAGAAGTAAGATGGACTTTAATTGGATAGTATGGGGGATGGGTGCTCAAAATGTTATAAAAATGGGAAGGTTATTATGATTTTTCTCTTTTGGATCACAGACTTTGCCAGTAAAGCTGCGCTCTTCCTTCACCTCTGCAAACAGCGTGTTTGTGTTATTTCTTGTCTCATCTGTCTCAGGCAACAGACTGAGCTCTCTTCTTCTGGAGAACAAGGCCCAAAGCTGAACAGGATTCAAGGTGTGGCCACACCAGCATCCAGGACAGGGGCAGAATCACTGTCCTGGTCCTGCTGGCCACATTGATACAGGCCAGGATGCCACTGGCCTTCTTGGTGACCTGGGCACACACACCGGCTCATGTTCAGCCGCTGTTATCAGCACTCCCAGGTCCTTTTCAGCTGAGTCACTTTCAAGCCACTCAGCCTCCAGCCTGGAGCTCTGCATGGGGTTGTTATGGCCAAAGTGCAGGACGTGGCACGTGGCCATTTTCAACCTCACACTGCCGGCCTTGATCCATGTCTCCAGCCTGTCCTGATCGCTGTGCTGGGCCTTCCTGTCCTCCTGCAGACTGACGCTCCCACCCAACTTGGTGTCATCTGCAAAGTGACTGAGGGTGCCCTCAATATTGTTGTCCAGATCATCAGTAAAGGTATTGAACAGAACTGGCCCCAGTACCAAGCCTTGGAGAACACCACCAGTGACCAGCTGGATGTAACTCCATTGCCCACCACTCTCTGAGCCCAGACATGCAGCCAGTTTTTCATTCACTGAACAGTACACTTGTCCAAGCCAAGAGCAGCAAGTGTCTTTGGAAGAGTGTTGTGGAAAATGGTGTGAAAGGCTTTACTAAAGTCTAAGCAGACCAGATCCACAGCCTGCCTGTCAAGTCCCAAAGCGAAGCACCCTGTCATAGAAGATCAGGTTGGTCTGGCAGGACCTGCCTTTCTCAAACCTGTGCTGGCTGGGCTTGTCCTGCAAGTACCATGTGATGGCACTCCAGGCCGTCTGCTCCATGACCTTCCTTGGGAAGAGCCTGCTACTGCACCTTTAAGATTTCCCTTTTGAAGAATGTCCAGCCTTCCTGGACTCCTTTGCCCTTCAGAACTGGCTCACCCCCTTGTCTCTGCTTCCAAGAGACTCTCTCAGCCAGTCTTCTGGAAGTCTGAAGTAGGAGTTCTGCTGACACCTCTTATTTCTTCAGGAATCAAAAATTTCATCATTTTGTGATCCCAAGATGTACCCGAGATGGTCTCACACATAAGTTCTGTTCTGGTCACAAACAGAAAGTCCAGAGCGTGCCAGGAATTTTTCTTCCACACACTCCAGAAATCTCCTAGAGTGTTTCCTCTCTGCTGGGTTACATTTCCAGCAGACATCTGGAATCAAAGTCTCCTATGGGAAGAAGACATTGTTTAGGAGAAATCCTAAGCATGTTGTCTTCATGTTTTATGCAGTAGCATGTTATACTGTGGGATTAGGAAAACTTAATTTGAACTATAACTCTCATCTAGTCAAGTTTCTTGTCTGAGGAACATAATAAAACTTGAAAGAGGTACTTGCATATTCAAACCCCACTGTAATGCCATAAAGTCTTAGCTGACAAAACATGAAGCTAATGAATTGATTAATGCTGTTATCAGAGTGGGCTTGCCCTTAGAAAATTCAACAGATCAGGGCACTAATTTTATGTCTTCTCTGCTAAATGAGGTGTGCAAGCTGTTAAAAATTCCCCCATCACACAGAGTTTCGTATCAGTCAGAAACAGATGGGCTTGTAGAATACTTTAATCAAACACTTAAGCAGATGCTAAGAAAATTCATCAGCAGTGAACCAAAACATTGGGATAAATTGTTACCTTTTGTTTAGTTTGTCTACTGGGAGGTCTCTTAATCATCAATTGAATGCTCCCCATACCTTTGCAAATATGCTCGAGAGGCAGACACTCGGAATTTGTGTTTGCAAATTATCCAGCATTTGGCATAGTCACATTTTCATCCAGATAGCATCCTTTATAATTATATTGTTCAGATATGTAAATCAAGGCCCTGACCCTGCAGCCAGATCAAGACAACTGGAAGGATATAACATGTACCTGAATGACAACAGTCAGGATTTAAAATTGGCAATCTTTATGAAATATTGAGGCTGTAGATGGACGAAGAAGAACAATTCCAAAACAAAAGAAGTGACATTGAGACAAAGGTGATTATTCGTCTGGTTTGTGCTCCTCTCGATTCACAACCCATTCCCTGCAACAATTTAGGGTAATGTTAGCACCGGGGACAGACAGATTTGAACATGCAGCAATAACAAGTGAGTTCATTTCCCAGATTTGAAAATTTTTTGGTGGATCTGGGATAAGTGATTCACGGCTAACTCAACAGACAATGAAACATTTTTATGTTCACTGTTGCTAGTTTAAGACTAAGCATGTGGCCTTGAACTGACCTCAAGGAGACACACTCAGACTGCATATGGTCCTGAAAACAAAGTCTCATGACAAGGTTGTTGGTGCCTCTGGTTCTTTCTTACATCACGGTGAAGCTGGAATGTGTGTCCATTGCCCTACAATATCAAGCTGAGAACTAATGCTTCTGTGCAGTTATGACAAATAAGATGTGAAATACAACTAAATCTTTCAATTCAGCTATTTCATTTTCAGTAGTGCACTGTGTCTGACTACCCAGGCGTCTAAACACACACTGTGAGAAAGTTCAGTTGATGATTGGAATGTCTAGAAATACTAAGGGAACAGAGTCAAGAAAAAACATACATACACACATATACCTATATATATATATATATACACACACACACACACATACATATGGTCTTTAAGAGACAGAGTTCTGTTGAAAATTATTGGAATGTACAAAAGTGTGAAATTTGGCTCTCTGAATTCTCCAGATATATATTAACTTAGATTAATGCCATGTACAGTTCAAACTATTCTATGTCTACAAAAGGTTGTTGGCAAAGCCCTTAAAAATGCTGGTCACAATCAAAATATCATAAGGATATATTGTGAATATTAGAAGAAAATTTGTTCTACATTAGCCTAGGAGAAATTTTTCAATTTCCTCTCCTTACCCAAAGAGAAATCTGCCTATTTTTCTTTTATAAACATGAATTTTTTTTAGAATTGCATTGAATTAAGTTTGGCTCCTAAATAGGATACAGAAATTAGAAGAATCAAGAAAGTTCCTCTCTGTTCTATCATGGTAAAGTGCTGCAAGACACAAGGGAGTAAATTAAGGAAATGAAAAGGAAAAAACTGCTCATTCTGCAGATATTAATGAATGATTCGTGAATACTTCAGGTTACCATGAAATTGTAGTATTTGACACCCAGGTAAAACTAAATGGAAACTAAAAGCAAAGGACATGTCATGTAAGAGATGGGCATCAGCCTGATAGATCTGAACCTAAGGTCTGAAAGGAAGTTTGGCCCCCTTCAAGGCATACTGTAAGGAATGAGTTAAAAAAAAAAAATTTTTTTCAGAAAAGTTAAAAGCCAGAATCCTTCAGATTCAAATACTTTCTTCCCCTTCTATTTTGTAGTTCTGTGAAAGAAATATGCTGTATTGAGAATATCTATTTTCTCTCACTCCTCTTTCTACATGTTTTCCTTCTTGAGGTTTTACTGTCCTCAGTATTTTAAGATATAAGATTTCTGAAGGTTTGGAAGCTAAATATTTGAACTTGCTGTGGCAGAACACTCAGATGCCCACAATCTTCTTTTTTTTATTCTCTCCTTGCTTCATTGTATTATTTGGCACTATCAGGTTGAATGGAATTTTTGGCTTTTTCTTAATGATCAAGAAGAAAAAGTGTACAGAGCAAAACCAGATAAAATTAAAAAAACTTGTATTTAACAGAATTGTGGCTACTTAAGAGCAGTTGCATAAGAACCTGTTGAGAAACATTATCTTTGCTTCTTACAAAGGAATAAAATGTCTCAGAGGACTTCTGAGCAGCTCTACATCCTGCTGTGAAGAGCTTAGTGCAGCTCTTAGCAGTGCAGGCCAGAGAGGAGCTCCTTGCAGCTCACTGCTGCCTTAAGTCAGGTAATATTCTGCTTTGAGCAGCAGCTCCACAGCTTTATTCACTTCTCCTTCTCTCTAAGCTAGGAAAGGTCAACAGAATTGTACCTCTCCATTCCTCTGGAGGCAAGGTGAAAATAGATCCTGAATGCTGTTGTGCAGTGCCTCGGGATGGTTCTGCAACATCCGCAGCAACAGTCTTTGAAAATGGCTGTCCTTAGTCTGTCCCATCTTACAACTGCATGATCCAGAAAGGAACACAGGGGAAAATGATCTTCCACCAAATAAATTTAGTCCTTTCAACTATGTGCAAATCACTAACCAAAATAGTCCTTTTTTGCCCTTGTTGAAAGTTGATAAGAGATATGATGTTGGTGAAAAACGATTTGTGTGTGAAGGTGTCTCGGGAAATATTTGCTGCGACCTAAATATATTTTGTTAATCAGCCCTAAAATGTAGATCTGGAAGCAATTAATTACCTACATCAGCTGAACTAAATATTGCCTGTGCATGAGAACAGTGACCTCCCTGTCTTTCTGCCCACAAGAGTGGATTGTTTGCTTCGTCCTGGGTGTTAGCCTTTTCTATTTTTTCCATTTTATGCAAAAATATCTGGGATGAAAGTATAAGGAACCCTGTCCACCAACATTAAACTGGCAAAGAACTAAAAGCATAGGAGACATCCTTTTTATAACAGTGCTCAGTCCAGGGCAGGGAACGAGAAATGAGACCTAACCTGCAACCCAACACCTACTGACACCTTCCCAAATTTTCCATCACCCTGGGCTAACACAGTTATTTCTACATACCATGAATTAGGGCACAGGATGCTAGGTAGTTGTAGACTCCATCCATCCATCCATTCATCCCTTCCTTCCTGTCTTACTGCATTCTTATGTTATGACTGGATCATGAGAGAGGCAGAGAGAGTTCTTCATACCTCTTTTAAAATGGGATTACATTCTGTGTTATATTACCAGGGAGAGATCAGAAGTGTTCTCAGACTGTATATGAGCTGGAGCTGGAAACCAGACATGCTCATCCCAGAAGTTATTTGTATTCTTTAACAGAGTAGATAAATAATTGTCAATCAGCACAATTTAACTCTGGGTCAGGGTAGGTTCTCTGCTGCCCATCATTGTCACACAGGTGATTTTCTAAATTAAGTTTTAGGTACTGATTTTTTTTTATTTCTCTGGTCAACGTTATGCAGAGCTGAGAGGATGAACAATGACAGGAGTCCCTTATGGGAACCTGTTCAGTCCATCTAGGACAAAGGAGCCATCAAATGTACAGAAAAGGATTTGTAGGTAAGTAAAGCCACATATTTGGTTTTTAATTTTATTTTTTTTTAATTTTCCTCCTGTCTTTCTCCTCCTTTATAGGCAAATGTTATGTTCAGCATAGCTGATTTTATTACTCCTCCATGCCATATATTGGACTTCTCAGGAACCCTACTCTCACAGTGGTTAACTTTCAAAATACACAAACCAAGTACAAAGTACACAAACCTCAGCAAGCAAGGGACAAAAAGAGAAAAAACCCTAAGTACTTGACTCCTTGTTTTAATTGCACATAAGAGACTCTAATTTTAAATGCCTGGAAAAAGTTATCTTTACTGCTCATTATAAATGTTGCTTGCAGATTAATATCTAATTTAAGAGCAGCTATCATTTTCCCTTTGTCAAAATTATTTTTCATAGAAACAGCCTTCAAAGTAGCTAAAAATATCCTTGTGGTACAGAGCAATAAATGTTTGCAGATATGAATCCCATTACAGTGTGTGATTAAAACATGAAATAGAACTTGAGATTTGGTCTTTGAGACATTTGCTGTAATTTTAAATAGACAGATCTAACAGCAAATAATGATGTTTGTGTCTGTTTTACCTCAGGGCTTCAGAGTGTGATAGGGATAACTATTTTTAGAAAGATACTTAAAAGATAGAGGATATTAGGCTTGTCCTTATCCTCCTCTTTACTTCTGTTGTATGTTTCATTAATTATTCTGACCAACACACTAGCAATGAAAGGGCTGAGATGACCAGTGGATACTGATTTATTTTCTAAAGAAGAGAAAACATGAGGGTACCTGTCCTTCACAGGTTTTCCACATAACTTTTTTTTTCCTTGTAGCAGCAGCATATGAACAAAAAGATTAATTACACTGGCTAAATTATAAAGACTGCAGCATTCATCAGCCTCATATAAATCAGATTTCTTCGTTTGATTTTTTGTTTTGTTTTGTTGTGGCTTTGAGTGGGGATTTTTGTTGTCTTTTGGTTTATTTCATTTTGGTTTTTGTTTGTTTGCTTTGGTGGGTTTGTTTAGTTTGGTTGGTTAGTTTGTTTGGTTTGAAAAGAACCCTATATGCATACCTTAAAGAAGAATCCAAAGGATGTGTGTTCTCAGGAGAGCCCTGAAGCATGCTCACCAATCTGTATCTATGTCAGGCTGTAATCAGCTATAAAATACACTATACAAGGAATACTTTTCTCTCACTAAGCCATTCTTAAAAACTCACACAGAAGCCTAATCAAAAGCTAACACAGTTTTCTTCCGCAAATGTTCCAAGATATAAAATTATTCCATTTTTCTTGTATGCAGCTTTTACTTTGTACCAAGATGAACGAGAAAACCTTGCACAGACAAACAATTAAATCTGATTATCCTAAAATTCTTGGTTAATGCCTTTCAGATTTTGTATTTGACTGTGATTGTGGAAATTTGTATCTTGGTTAACACATCCAATTTGAACATATATTTACTGTTCAGAGAAACAAACTCTAATTTCAGGCATAAATGTTTAGTTGTTTTGCCACATAGATGTACCTGAAAACATCAGGCTGTTACAGGCTTTTGTCTATCCTTTTTCGCAGTGCTAATGAAAACTGGATATGGACTTTATGCAGATGAATTAAAAAAAAAATAATACCTTTCATAGCTGCACAGTCACCACATGAAGCAGCTCCTTGTGCTGGGGGCTACAAGCCATGGATCCAAGTCACTCAAAGAAAGAGGGAGACTTTCAGCCACTGCCAGACAGTGTTGGTGTGGGCCCAAAAGCTCACAGTTGAGGTATTTAAAAAATACTTTGAAAAAGTAGAGGATTATGGCAAGAGCTTTCTTAGACTCAGAACAACCAACCTGAGCTGTGATAAGGGAGCCAGTTATTTCCTCCATCCAAACACACAAGCTCAGGCAAAAGAGACACACAACACAGGAATGGCAAAGCAGGAATGTTTAAGTGTCAATCTGTAGTGGTTCAAGAAGAACCCTAATCAACAGTAGCATTTACCTTGACTCTTCCACCTATTTTTATTATTACATAAAACTGATATCAATATTTTTATACAATGTTAAATTTATTGGGCATTTAAATATAAACAGTTTAAACAAAGGGCATGAGTTTAGATAGATGTGGGATTTAATTTAAATGACTCTGACATGATTTTGAAATAATTTGCAATAAAGCTGAATTTCTTTAAAGAGTATGTTATCATCAAATATTTCAATCTCAGTGAAATTGTTTTTGCAAAAGAAAATTGTGCACCTATAGGAAAGAAAACAAGAATCTACCATCTTAAAAACATGTGACATTTAGGGACATAGCTTAGTGGTGTACTTGGCAGTGCTGTGTTAATGGTTGGAATTGATGACTTAAAAGATCTTTTACAAGCTAAATGATTCCATGATTTTATATATTTGGACAAGTAAAATATACCGATGAGATAGAGTATTACACTCTGTTCCTTCCAAATACAATGTTCTTGGAAATGTGTTAATGTGTGTTTCTTCTTTATTTCTTTGACCCTACACTTCCTCAAGGCTTTCTCAAAGGTTATAAAATCACATTAACATTATTTACTCTAATGGACACCCACACAGAACAAAACAGAATCAGCTGATTTTTCACATGCCAATTTTAGTTTCAGAACATCAGCATCTGGAACATTTTCTATGGGGTTTCTTGGAGTTTTTTTTCCTCTCAAGAGGAGCTCTTATAACTAAACTGAAATCTGGTTTGGTAGACAGTCTGAGTTGTTTTTAAAGAAAAAAAAATTTATAGTTGTTGTCTTCATAGGTTTTTGGTTCTGATAACATCTTATCTATGCTATTGCAGCAGACAGTGATCAATAGGTATGATGATTTTTAGAACTTTAGTTGTTGCTAACAGGTCATATCTTGTCCTGTACAAAAAAAACAAACCCATGAAAATCTAGTGTGAGAGTAAGCAATATTTTTTGGTAAGGTAGATTCAACTCATTCCTACTAAAAACCCGGAATTTTATTACGGATTAATTAGTTCAAGTGAGGTGCACTGAATGATTTTAGGATGTGTCACTCTGTGGTTCTTTGTGCTATCAGATCCAGTGTGAAAAAGCCAGTGTGTAGGCAGATAACTCTAGGATGTAGAGTGATAAATCTCCTAAGGATTAAGCTAGTGAATATGTCTGCCATTTACCACCTCGATGACATGTTGAAGAGAAGATCTACAAAAAAATTGAGCTTAACAATACATCAGTTTATGTTACTGGCTCATTCACACCCTGCCATGTTCAATACTGTAGTTTTAGAAATTGAGGAAGCCAGAACAAAATAAACAAACTCTATGTTGAACCTGTGCACCCTTGTTTATTGACTTACAAACAAAAGCCTGTTATTAAATGCAGAGCTAGTATCAGTGCCAAAAGTGAAAGTGAATAATCTGAGATGGAGAAGACAAAGAATTCTGGAAGTTGGAGTTTCTATGGCAACACTAACTTGGACAACCTGCTACAAAAATGAATTACTTCTCTATTCCTTTATGGTAGGAGGTAAAGGTAGGAAGAACAATGGTAGAATAAACATGGACAAACACCCACAGCCTATTTGATGAAATATGCTTTGATATCATACACAAGACTGTCAAACCTGGGGTTTTGAGGATGTTAAGAAAGGTTGTGAATAAGAAGTACATTACAGATTCTGTGCATTACCCTCTCATGGAGTATAAATCAGTTTATACACACACATATCATCCAGCCTAGTACATTGAGTTACTATGCAATTCCTACACTGTTTTTACTTTGATTTCAAGAGATGTTCTTACAATCAGATATAAAATTTGCTCTGTTCTTTCAGTCTCATTTACTTCATCCCTCAGGATTGTTTCTTGCAAATCAGGAATAAGAAAGTGTTTGAGGGGGGGTTATCTACATGTAATGAATTATTTCCTGTGTCTGAGGCTTGTTGCTGTATAAATCAAGAATAAAAATATCTTTAACAAGTATTTTACTAAAGACATTGTAGCAGTGATTTCTCTCCGGCAAGAAAATTGTCTTCATGGCCCCAAAGTCCTGCTAATGTTGCTAGAGAGAATTCAGTATGCTTAGTGTAAAAGAGGCATGGAAATATTTAAGTGTAGTTAAAAGCATCTGAAACCAAAAATTTTACAGCTGCAATTTTGAGGCACATTACGTAAGTCTTGTCATCTATAAACCTTTTCTTAAATCTTCCCTCAGAAGTTTCTATATGCAGGCCATCAAGACAATTCCAGAATTATACTTTTAAAACAGGCTGCTTTCAAATTGCCTGGTTCTTACCAAAGATCTCACATTTATGTGCCATCTTAAAGCCTGTTTATGGCCAGCATGTGTTATATTCCAGGATATTCTATTTCTACATGAGTTTGAGAATACTTTGACCTTGAAACTTATGAAGAACCTCACAGCCCATATTAGATCTTGATATCAAGTCACAGCTATGATACCAATTCACACAAGCTGACCCATTATGATGTACCTGTAAATCTTCATACTGTACCACCATTTTCCCAAGGCATTTTTGCTCCCAGTGCATCTGCACTTAATTTAAATGTCAGGACCTTGTCTCCCAGTAGAATCTCAGCTCTACAACACAGTCACAATTCTTTAATTTGACACTAGAGAGAAGCTGTGTAATCCAACAGTAAAATGAGGACCTTTTGAGTAGGAAGCATCAGAACTGGGACTGTTAGACCTCCTCTAAAAGATTATTTTTGCAGAATTAAACTAATTGAAGCACAAATCAAATGAAGTTTGATATTTTTCTACCAACTAAGGGTCTGTCTCTTCTCTGAAGTTTTCCCCCCTCTCCTTATCAGAAGCATCATCTGAAATCAGTTGATGCTTCCAAAGAACAATTGGCTTGTCAGCAAATGAGTAGTAGCCCATCACTGTAACTGCTACCAATGACTACCAAGAAGAACATTTTCCTTCAAGTGTGGTAAGACTTACTAAAATACAAGAAAACCTAAGGTCTATGGGCAGCTGCCCTTCATTGGCTACAAATAGTTTCTGCATGGATGGAAGAACCACATTTACCTTCACGGCATTGTTGGGCTTGAGAGTGTCAGTCAGCTTAAGGGCAAATCAATCACCTCTGCCTCTTCTAGAGCAGACTTGATGGAATTTGCCAAAAATAGGGTAAACAAAAATGTTGCAAGTGAAATGCATTTGAGAGCATTCTCAGAATTACAGGATTATTATTTCAACATAACCTGCCTTTTGCTGACAGTCTTTTCTCAATAGGTTACAAAGCATCCTGACACGAACAGATGGGATTTGTGGACAGCCTGAACTCAAGCAGTTTAAACTGCATATAGAGATAGGCTGGGATGGACAGGACTTAAAATTGTTCCCAGAACCAGGCTATACCAGAAGCACTGCTTCCAAAATACCACTTCAGTTGAGAAAAGTGAATTATATAAACATTTTCAACAGTTCTTCTTGTATGGAAGAGTCTATTTCCCTTAGTCTAAAGGACTGCAAAACAAAGTTTGCAAAAATAATAATTGAAAACATCCCATGGTTTATAGTTTAGCATGAGAGAATAAACACTTGAAATAAAAAGGAAGGCAGCAGGAAAACACATCTTTCTCAATGGGGCAAGAATTTTTCTGAAATGAAAATAAAAAAATTCAAAGCATTTTATTGTCTGAAGCATTTTATACTTTCAAATGGTAAACTCTCACTCCCTAGATGTTAGAGGTGCTAAGCAATAGATACACAGATCATATCAGATATACAGATCTAGTGGCCTTACCCTTAGAACAGTGCCAGATATTGAAACATAGTTTGTCTTTGAAGAATATTAACAATCTGAGAATAGATATAGTCACACTTTCCTTTAAAACGTTCATCTCTTCCCAGGCTTTGCTGGCTTCATGCATTTTGGGAGGAGAATGTAATATCAATTATCATCTAAAAGGAAACCTGCTACAGTCACTTCCAACTGGTGCAGATGTGGTTTGAGGTACAGGGTACAGCTTCAAAAGCAATGTTGTATAGCAGGAAAAGACCTTTTCTGGAGACCTGTGGACTCACTCATGTGTGGAACTGCCCTGCAATGTTGTTTAGTCTCTCAGTACCTTTCCCAGTTCTGGTGGAAATACAAGGGTGATCAAAGGTATAGGATTGTATCAGCATGAAGCATATAATAGACTAAAGCTTTTCAGCCTCGAAAAAAGGTGAATGAAGAAGTACATGACAGATGCCATCAGTGGCACATAAAAGATAAAAAGATAATTCATTCATTGGCTCTTTCAGTAGAATGAAATATAAAGCAGACAGGTCCAAAATAACATGCATTTTCAAAGTGTACAGCTAAAAGAGTACCTCTTGCCACAGGCAGTTGTGCATCAAACTTTTAGAAGTATTCAAAAGGCAATTCATGAAGTTGAAGACATTAATAAAATAAATAAATTCAGTGGGGTCTATTAAGTAAACCCACTTCTGCTGGTTAGTGGGATTCTGAACAGAAATTTCATCTGGTTGTCAAAAAACCAGTCCAGAAAACAGTCATAACTTGTTTCTCTCACTCCTGCACTTTGCTGTACTTATCAAATACTGCTCATGCTGTGTGACAGAATATCAGGCTAGATGTGCATTTCATCTGATGCACTACCATTCCCGTACTGCAATATGCCATTCCTTTAGTGTAACTGTGTAGAAAAGTACTCTCTCCTGTCTGGAAAATATAAGGTAAAAATAACTATATATTCATGCTAGGAATAGACTTTTCTGAATGCTTTGCAAACTCATTCAAAGTAAAAAATACTACTAAAACATGCATATAGATAAACATGTTCACACTCATTTTTTGATCTGTCCTTTTCTAGATTCTTTATGAATTAATCTGACCAGACACTGCACAGTTAAAATGCAACTGTTTGGGACCTGAAAATATAGGAAGAGAGGGATTTCAAAGTTTTGGAGATAAACCTTTAACTAGTTTACAGCAAAGCTTTTTCTGTTTTAATATGTAGTGCCTAATTCCAGGAGATGGGAGAACTAACACAAGCTCTCTAATTTCTGCCTCTAAAACAGATGGTTGTTAACCCTGTACGAGCCAGAGATCAGCAGCAAAGAGATCCATCAATTATTTCTGCAATATTCAACAGGTTTGCTGTCATGCACTAGCTGAGGGCTGGTACCACTCAGCAACTAGAACAGCAGATTGAGGGACTACTTTTGATACTGCCATCCATTGTTGCCTAAGAAAATTTACAAAGGAACTCCCAAAATCATACTGAAGAGAAAGTTTGGTGTATGATAAAACCTGAAAGCACAGAATGAAATACCGTCCCTATTTACCTCTGTATGTCACTATTTTCAAAAGACAGAGAATACATTTGCAATTCACTTAGAATTTGCTAACATTAAACAAAGCTGTAGTTAACTGAGGTGAAGCAAATCTCATGCCTTGTAAGAAAGAGTCCAAAATGTTGTATTTCTCCTTCATGAACCTGAGGCCAAATTTCTCTCTAACCACAACAGGCCAGATCTGCCTTAGGACTCTCAAAACAATAGGAGGGAGAAGCACAAGGCAATTCCCTTATCCTTTGCTCCTTTCTGCCATTTTTCCTTGTTCTTATCCACAGTTCTCTATGTGGCTTTATCTCGAATATGTTAATTTTTGGTCAGATTACACAAATAATCTTTAACTTCTATTATAAAATAATTTCTTTATTCATTTTTCCTGGCCCAGCAACTGTCCATGTTACGTTGTTGCCTGCAAAGCAGGTGGAATTTGAATAATGGCTGAGGTGGAGGCACAGTAACACAATGTGATCCATTGCTCATTGATGGAACTGGACATCTTTCAAGTCGTTGATCTTTAGGTAAAATAAGTTCTCAATCATTTGAAACACGTAACTAGTAGAACTGTACTCTTGTTGTAAAGAAAATTGGGCCACAAGTCATAGTATCCCTTATTTCCTAAAAAAAATCCTCTACTCATATAGTAACTGTGAACAGACTAGACTTATCCTGCTATAAAAAGGGTACTCAGGACCCTGAAAAACCTGGCCATTTTTCCTCAAGGACTCTTTAATTACAGAACACAGTAGTGCTGATCCCAATCTTAATATATCTTATTTTCATATGATAGTATCAGAGGAAAATTTCCCCAATTGGGACAAAAAATTTACACATTTCATTGTTCTATCCATCTGTTCAAGTAGGCATCCATCTAGAGAAAGTGCTAACAAACTGTGTAGTAAATTGCTGTGAACGTGCATCTGAGGTGTTCTCAATGTCATACTCAGGACATGCAGTAAGTGATAAAATTATTGGACCAAATAAAGAAGCATTAGTTGAGTTCCCATGAGCCAAACTGCTCAGGAAGATAAATCATCCTGAGGTACCTTTGACTCAAAGAACATCTTTAAATTTATTAACTGTCCAGCTATCAACTCCAAGCTAACTCTTCAGGCTCCCATAAACTGGATACTGGAAATGATAGAGCTGCTCTTTAAAGATGACTGTATGTGACTGACTTAAAGCACCTCAAAGAGCTCTGATGAGAAGGAAGGAGTTTATTCTTTTAAATCCCTTGCACAGTAAAGATGGAACTAAATGCATAAATGGCTGCCCACAACGTTTTTCAACATTACAGTAATGACAGAAACTACAAGGAAATAACTTGCCCATGTTGCTACAATGAAGATCAAATAATTCTGAATCCTTGTAATAAGTTCTCATATCTCTCCCTCTTCTCTTTCACTTTTCTTGGAATCTCCCCCTTGCTCTTTTAACGAATCTTTACTTAATAGTTGTGTAGTGAGGAGTGAGGACAGCCTCGATCAAAGTTGAAGTTTCTACATAAAAATACAGAATGAAATCATATGGCCAACTCTGTGCCCCCTGACAAAACCCCAAAATAACACACTTAGAACTATTGTGTCCCTGGTTAAAACTTGTTCTATCTTGTTCATACGTTTTACATGAGTCACTCTCATTTATTAATGGACAGGTAGATATTTTCATTAAAGTTGAAGTGACGAATAACTCCCTTGGCATTAATAGACACTTACGGATCAAGCTGACAATATAATTCCTGTTTATATAATGCCTTACCGCATGGCATGCATTTACACTTATGACTAAGTCAGGGATCTAGAACATGAGTTAATGTGAAAATTAAGCATTTAGGTTTGTTTAATATTCTGTAAATACTAGATATGTGGAGTGGAAAAGTCCATTTAGCTTTTTCAGTAGAGTCTCTAAAGGCAGTTTAAAATTTTTGGTTAGCAGCTACACTACTTATAAATTTTTGTGCTTCTATTATAGAAACAGCTAGACAAAGCAATTTTACACTGAATACAATGAATAATTCCACCTGCACTCCATTCCTTGTTTTTATTGCAAAAAGCTGTGCTTTTATTGCAAAGCTATTTACCACAAATAGCCCTGCTATAACATCCTGAATTAGTATTTTTGCTACATATAACCAAGGATATTCATGTCACTACACTCATCACTATCCTCTGACCCTGCAGGTTTGAAAGTCTTCCCAAGAAGGAGTATTTATCTGCATGTGAAGGCATAAGTATAGTATTACCTTGCAAGAAAGACAAAAAAAAAATATTCCTCCAGGTTTGCTTCATCACAAAATCCTAAAAACCAGTTGGCCAGTTTTAGTATTTCTGTCTTGATCTTAAACCATGATTACTTATAGGAGTTTATCTGTATGACATTTTTCAGGGCATGGGGTTTAAATAGTTCTTGTATTGTCAGCTGTAGAAGCATAAATGAATGAATGAGTCAAGCTGGCAGACTCCCAGGTTTGGTAGCTGCTAATGAAACCTGTGGGATTTCCATGGCTCGGGTGACTGCACAGATAGACATGACTCTGTTGCAGCTCCTGTTACTCATTAAAATCTGGCACAAAGGAAACAAAATGCTGATGGTTAAAACAGCCCATAAGCAGAAGTTTGAAATGCAGACTGTATGAATATTTCAGAAAGAAAGACAAGCTACAGTAGAACTGTTTGTTGCAGGCTTAATAGTAAAGTGGTGTCTATTTGACATGATTGAAGTTGCAACACGAATGGAAAAAGTTTCTAGAGAGGAAAACAGCAAAGTGAGAAGTGTTGTGGTTAATGAGACAAAGATGAAGAGTTAGTGGAAGTTAATTTGCAGTCTGTGCCAGTCTCAGCCATTATACTAAATGGTCACAAGCAAAGTAAGATTGTTCTATGTTTAAATCAGTTTTATTTATGCTAAATGATTTTTGTATCAATGTGTCAGAATAATTTTATATATATAAATCTGGGTACTTCACCATGATTCCTCCTGTTGACTACATCCCTTTAGGGATCCTTTGATAAACCTCTACTGCTACCACTAGTTACTCCTCTCTCATTTACCTTGAAAAAAAAGTAAAAGAGGGTTTGGGTTATTTAGGCAGAAGATCATGATTGTATAATCTAAGTGCTAGATTTCTCAGCTGGTGGGGAAAATCCTGGAAAGCCAACCCTACACCCGTGTGATTTATCTGATGACTAGACAATGGATATTTACAGAAACACCCTCATAAAAACAAGCAAACAAAATATCTAATTTGGCACCCTAACTTCTATATCATACAAATTTGAATTCAACATATGCAAAATTATATTTTTTAAATATGTTTAAAAAAACCACATGCATGTGTATGCTCAAGGTAAGTGCAAGTGAATGTTTTATTTATCTATTTTATTTAATTCCACAACTTTTATTTTCAGTTGTTGAATAGCAAATCCTCATCTTTTTGTACTCATGCTAGCTCATACACAAATATAGAATAGTTCCTACGCAGAATTCCCATTCTGAGAGAACGAAAGAAATCCCTTCCCAAATAACCTTGATTTTAAGGCAATTAAAGTCAATCTAGGGTTATGAAACATGCATTATTTATTTTACTTATGATGCCTAATTTCATTTAATGTTTTTATTATAAAAGAGGGAATTCAATTTTATTTACTTTTTGTTAAAGATCTTCATGCTGCAGAATGTTTTATCTTGAAATTGTCACCCTTGCCTCTTAAACAGAATCCAGAGAGAGAAATTCTCCTCAGAGTTAGCCACAGTTATATTTCATTTATTTTCAGGCTTTATAATCATATTTTCTACTCCTTATTAATTTGTAATTAAGAAACAATGAGCAAAAATTATTTCAAGGTCTCATTTCTGCTCCAATTAACTGTTTAGATTTTGCTTTGGAGTCTTCATTACAAATAAGCTGTCAAACTAAGTGATGTGGCAAGTTACCCACATTTAGCAACCTATAATTTCAGCTTGTGTTTTACTGGTTGAAAACCTGAGCAACTGACATCACTGCAGACAACAGGAAAGAAGAATTAACTAATATAAAAATCCCCAGTAGCATGCATTAATCATTGTGACTTTTTGAAAAAAAACCAAGATTTTCCAACTGATTAAACCTAGAAACAAGGTTGCTTGCATACATCTTGCAAAAAAACCTAAAAACTGCCCTAGACTTTAGTCTTAAATTTATTGTGATCAAATTCTTGCTTGTCACGTTCCAGCTCTGAATTGTTCCAATTTTTTTTTGCAGTACTTAACATCAGATAAACTTGGAGTCCAGTTTTTATAAATTAAAAACCATGCTTGCATTTATTGATTTCATCAGATGTTCTACAATTGTTCTTGAAAACATGATTCTGTCTATACTACTGAGTTCAGTGTAGTTTTGCTGTTAGAAATAAGTCACGGTACGTGTCTGATCTGAGTAGACAACGTACAAGTGTTACCTGTCAGAGAACCTACAGGACCTTGAAAAACTGATCAGCTCTTACCTTTCCAATCAATGCAACTGAGTTCTTCCATATTTCTCTCTTATTTCAATGACCGAACAATGGTTGTAAGCTGAAGGAGAGCAGATTCAGGTGAGACATAGGGGAGAAGTTCATCACTAGCAGGGAGGTGAGGCACTGGCTTTGAGACAACCTGGGCTAGTGGAAGTTGTCCCTGCCCATGGGAGGTAGTTGGAACTACATCTTTAAGGTCATTTCCAAACCAACAGATTCTAAGAGTTTTCAAAAGATCCTCTGAACACTCAAATATTCCAAGATTCTAACTTTCTTAATAAGGTCTGCACATACTAATATTTTAATATCCTATGGAAGAGGGTCTAAATTTTCAAAAGTTCTATCAAAGAGGGTATTAATGTGCTAAAATTGAAGCTAACTTTCTCAAATGCTATGAAAGAGGACTTGAATGTTATATAATTCTAACATTCTGAAGTTCTGGGAAACAGTCTCTTAACATTCTATGTTCCACAAAAGAGGGTCTTAAAATTTTATGAATCTTATTAATTAAGAGGGTCTTAATATTTTATCAATCAGCAATTCTAACATTAAGTGGTAATTCATTAAGCTCAGTTTTGCCATCAATTAAACTCAATTTTACTTGGGTATCCTTCAATGTACTCAAAAGTGTAAACCACATGTCTCGGGGCTTCAGACCTCATTCCTACAACTTCTGAAGAACTCACAAAGAATGACACAATGGGTAAAGGCAAAGGTAATAAATCAGGGCAGAGATATAATTGGAAGAATGTAGGCAAAAACACGCCCAGAGCGACTTTGATGTCCAAGAAGCTCAAAAACCCATGTAGAGATTAAAAGCAACTGTTTAGATCGAAAGTCAAGACTAGTCTGATTCATCTGAAGTCACTGCAAGTTCTACTCCTGCCATCGATATCACAAGTACTGAATAAAACACTATATCTGTATCCAACATTCTTCCAAGCTGTTGAAAGGACTTCAATAGTCAATACAATTCTTGTCATAATTTTCCTTCAGAAATTAACTCACTTCGAAAGTTCATTTCAAAGCCTCATTTCTGAGAGCAAGGACCATACTTTAGACCAAGTGTTACACCACGTCCGAACAGGAAGAAATTATTCTATTTAAGAGAGTAATGAGTCAGAAAACTTCATTAGCTCAACAGCAGGACACAACACTACTCAGTGTGCCTTACTGAACACAAAAGTGTTACTATGAAGTGACTGATTCGAATAAAAAAGGAATTCAAGTTCCTACTAGTTAGGATACTTTTTAGGTAGACTCTGATTTCTCTGTCCCTCTGTCCATTTGAAGATATATGATGGCCATCCTCGATATCAAAGAAGATTACAAAAATGTGTTGAACATAGGATTAACATTGTAACAGTTTTATACATTATTACTTCCAACTAGCATAAGTTGACAGGCAGCTGGGAGTTCTGCAACAGTTTTCCAAATACTAATTTTAATAATTTGTAATAAAAACGTTTATGTGTGATGTTGGCATAATTGCTAGCAGACACAAATTAAGAAGTAATTTCCTAAGCTATGCAAAATTGAAATCCTATGACATAAAAGTAGGAGTAAATAAATACTGGAATATACTTTGTAGAACACTTTAATGCACCATGTATCCCATAAGATAGAAGAAATCATTACTTCCCTTGTATTCCTGGATTCACTCCCAGAGAAGTTAGGTTTACCTAAAATAAAATAAATAATAAAATAAAATCAAATAAAATCCTGTCCCGAAATTAATCCTTTGTATTTTATTGTATTTTATTATTTATTATAAGACACTGGATGGTATTGGTGATGATTGAAATAAAGCTTAAAACTTGAACTGGATAAAGCTATGTCAAGCCAATGAGTACCATAAAGTCTGCTTGAAGTCAAAGTGCTTTTGCCAACCATTTTTATGAAATACCAGCTTAATATTACAAATATTCAAAATGGGATCCTTAGAAATATGTACAAAATATCTCCTGTCCATAGTCATACTTGAGAGTTAAGCTGTTTTCTCTTTACACAGATGATGTTTAGTTCTCAATCAACCACTATGCAAAAATCTGAACATCTCTTCATAATAGTAGTATTCTCATGAAAGTCTCACAAACCTATGTCATTGAGTGGCTGTTCCTGCAATGTTCCCATTACCCTCGAAGAACTTCTTTCAAACAGCAGATCTTTAGCTCTGCTGAATGGTTATGGATTTATACTTAACAGATATCTTGTAAAGCAACATGACATTAAATAAATCAGAACAGAATGATTGTGGACCTTGAATCAAAGTGCCGTAGAAGAGATTCCACCCACATGCCCCAACTTTTGTTCCTCAGAACTGTCAGAATGCATCCAAATTGCCTATGGAAACAGCATGTGCCACATGTTATGTGTCTCTTGAACTGAGCAGAAGCATCATTTGGGAGAGTTGTGTGTTAACTGGTACAAGCCAAGACGACACCACAGTGCACTAAACAGCTTGGATCATCACAGGCCAGTGTAATTACCTTCTACTTAATAAAATTAAAGGCAGGGATGGTTTACTTACCCCCTACAGTAGCCATGTGCTGGAACAGCAAGGAGATACAAAGCTGGAGGTCCAACTTTCACTCAAAGCATTAGCAATCAAGGTGGCAGAAGAGTCGGATTTCCTCATTTTTATAGCTTTGATTATGACCAAACCAGGCTCAATCAGACAAAATTATGCTTATTAACTGAAAATGAAAGATCTCATTTTTCTGGAAGCGTTAATATCACCTTTCACTGTGTTTGAACTCCACCCTAGCATCCCAGACTAGGTCTTGAAAGTGATCTGGCCTTCTTTCTATCCCAACCACACAACCCATCAGCTTGTCATTCACGCTTGGAAAATGCCAGCAAGAACAACACAGACTGTACAGTACAACTTTAAGGGACATAATGGCACTGAACTTTGGCTTAGTTTACTAAAAAAAGTCAAATAAGATTAATTACTTTGTCTTAATATTAATTTAACATAATGTGTGCAAACATGCTCCTACACCATAGCACCATTGTAAGTTTGTTTCACTATAGTACAACTGGGAGAGGCATCTCCAAATGTCATTTTACAGAGAAGATTAGGACATTCCACATATTCAAGAATGTCACATGCAATTCTAGATTTTTTTTCTATTTTGCTTGCCTGAACAAAGAGCTCAAATAAATTATTTGTGGTAATAAGCTGCATCTAAATTAGGGTTTTGTAGTTAATACATTTTTTAGGAAACATCAAACCGGGACAAAAAAGGAGTAATCAACCACATTATCTTATACAGGTTATTTTACTCAGATCATAAAAAAAATTGAACAAATTACCATGAATTAAACATTAGATGCACTTTCCCTTTTGATTATGCATATGCTATCCAACTTGATAAGACAAGAATCATCAGATACAAAGGTGTTGGGAAGAAAACAATTATAATTAAGTCTAACATAGCCAGAAGCCAACCCTTAATTACAGCACTGAAGAAATTTCATGTTAATGAGGAGGCACATATTCTCAGACAGTTTCACAGCTTTAGAAAATAAGAACTCTTTTTCCTTCTGGGCAAAAAAACAACAATGACAAAGTAATTTTCCAAGTTCTGAGGTCCTGCTATGACCTACCTAAAATTGCTATATTTGGAATGGTCTTCTTTCCAAACATGACTATGAGTCCACCTCTTCAGCTTTAGATTGGGATTTAAAGTTTATTTTACTTGTATACACCACATTGTGAGCTTTATTACTCCAAGCAGTAGTTGTCACTTCACTTGGCAGTTTTTTTTCTTATTTGGATGTTACTTTGAAGACATTTTCAAACTAGGAGTAAACACACCACGCTTTGGATTGTTACTGTATGGAATATGTCCCCAGTCATCAGCCCCTATTTGGTTCTTTGATGGTATAATTTATAAATGATAGTGCTTAATATGGATTCTTGTTCTATTACCACACCCAGCTACAATATGTTGTTACTCAAACCACATATGAAATTCTCTTGTTTGTTTGAGGTTTTTTGGTGATTTTTATTTGGTTTTTTTGCTTACAGATAAAAAGGATGCTATGGAAAATCATACCAAAAATTTGTTGAAGGTAAATGGCACCCGATAATCCGCCAGTAACAAATCCAAAAGGTTTGTTCCTAATTTACCCTTAAATCCACATGTCTCATTAACAGTCACCTTCCTTTTCCTCTTGTATCTGCTTTTGGCTTTCAAGAACACTTACATACTTTTCCAAGGAATTGAAGTTGAGAAGACTTATTTCTCTTCATATTCTTTTCTGACACTGCTCCCTCTTTTCCTGAGCCTCTAACAAGGTGAGCACAACTGCCATTTTTAGTTATTAAAACCCTGCTCATCCCCATCTGTTGGTTCCTAACATTGTCAAACACTGGGAAAAAAATTCATGTCACAGCCTTGATGGATTTAAGTTTTATACAGAAGTGTCCTTTCCATTAAAAGACCTCCTCAGAGTTGATGTCATCCCACCCAACTGATCTGTAGATAGTTAAAAATTATAATTCATGGAATTACAAGTGGTCTAGGTTGGAAGGGACCTTAAAAATAGTCTCATTCCAACACCTCTGCCATGAGCAAGGATAGCTTCTACCAGACCTGGTTGTTCAGAGCATCATCCAAAATGGCCTTGAACACTTCTAAGAACCGACTGCATTATGCTGTTGAATTATGCAGCCACTTTTTATATTCTGTATAAACAGAGCTGGTGGAATGGCAAAGAACAGCTGGATTTCAGTGAATTTCCTCTTTTCTAAATACACGTGCAGAACTCAAGACACAAAGCGCCACATTACCCTTCCCTGTCAGGGAATACCTCTACTATTATTACTCAGAAGAGTAGTTAATAATCCAGTGACTCACAGGACTAAGCAGGTGAGATTTTATTAGTTAGTTTTTCTTATCCGTTTTCATACCTCTAATAAATAGAATTCAGAGCAGCAGGAAATACCTCTTCAGCACCTGTTAAGATCTCACATGTCAAAGAGATTAGACTTAGACAAAGAAAGATTAAGGCAGATTTCATAAACTTAGAGCTGCTCCATATTTTGAAAGGAGATGCAGATTATAGATAATGAAACAACACAAAAACACCTTAGCACTAGCAGAAAACAGCCACCATTTTTAGTTATTGCACACACAACACCAAAAATCTCTAGCACTTCATAATAAATTACAGCTTCCTGAATAACTAGCATAAGAAATAAGGAAAAAAGCACAAGATAAAAAAATAAACCTTATAAACTTCAAGAAATAGTAGATCAAGGCAGATAGATTTCTATACCTGAGATATTTAGATGTTCATCATTAAACCACTTCTACTAAAATAATAAGAATTCCTAAACAAATACAGACTTCAGAAAAGAAGATACCTACAAAAATACTCAATTGTTTCTAAATTTCATATTTTTTTCTTTCCTCTGCTAGTAAATATATAAAAAAAAACTTTAGTGAGCTTCTCTGTAGTATATAGGGACAGTCTTCTCTGTCTTCCAGAAGGCTTTAATTGCTAATTAGTCCTTAATTAAAATGAGCTGCAGCTGGTTTGAGACACTCCCGTCTCCCCAACTTTAGTGCCCTGTTTCTAATTTCAGAACTAATAAAAATTCCTACAAGACAGCCTGGTCTGAGTATTTTTCTTGAGAGAGTGTATTCAGCATTTCTTTAGCGCTCTTTCACCTTTCTCTCCTCTGTTTGTGTTCTAAATAAACAATTTTAAGAATAGCTTTTTCTTTGTTTTCTTTTTCTTTCCCCTAAAGTGTTTCTTTGCTTTGTTTATTGTTGCAGTCAAATAATTGACTTTTTCTTTTTCTTAGCTTTGAAACTTATTTCACTAGTTTGATGAGGCTTTAAGTTTGAATATATTGAAAGTCTGACAGTAAAGGCTTGCTAAAGGCCAGTGTAGATGTCTTACATGTTTCCCAGATACTGCTGCCAACACATTTTAACTGAGGCTTGTGATGTCTGTTATTCCTGCCTTTCCACTCAATTGAATTACATTCCATTTGTTTTTTGTGATGAGGACAAACATCCATAAAGGATGAAACTAAAGCTTGCAAACTCAATTTGACCTTCCCTGGATTTCCATATGCCTGCAAGGATGAAAAAGCTGGCCAGCATCTTAAGTGTCTGTGTGACTATATCTCACCATGTTCCTAAATAAATATCACTGAAAAAACCTCATTCCAGCTTCCTCTTGTTAGGTTCCTGAGTCACCCTCCTCAAAGTTAATCTGATATAAGCAAGGAGACACATTAAGCTCTCCAGGCAATGCTTTAAAAAGGTTACTGTATCAGGCAAATAGAGCTCTGAGGGGGGGTTTAAGAAAAAAAAATCTGAAAGGAAAAATGAGGGGAAAAAAAGAAGTATATGGATACATTCATTTAGTTCTGAGAGAACAACTTGAAGCCATGAATTATTTATTCTATTTAAAGCAAATATTTTCCACTTAAATATAACCAATAACAGAATTCAGTCCACTGAGCATGAGAGGAAAAAGAGGAAAATAGCAGCTGCCCTTTCTCATTCTCTCCAGAGGAGAAATTCTTAGATGGAAACTAAGAGTGAAAGATCTCCTCTAACCCTGTATTGGCACCATGGCTGACTCAGTGGCTGTAAGGTCTGAAGAGATGACTCCAGTCTGCGGAGAACGCAGCAAAGGGCAGCTACAAACATGCCTTTGTCAGCACCATTTTACATGAGCTGTGGTCTGGGCAGACCCCTTGTCTTCATCAGCTCTCCATTTTAACCAGGAAGCTTAGAAACCCCCCAAAACCAGAGTGTCTATAGTCTACAAGACTGTTGCCAAATATAAGAGCAATGGAGTAATGATGGTTGTGCATTGGTCTCAAGCTGCTCCTGTCAATAGTGCTGTTCAAAGGGGATAACCACTAAGGGGACAACTGACTCCCTGCCTGTTGTCCTATCTTACACTGAGGTATCATGTTCCTTTATTTAATTTTTGGCTTCTTAAAATCTGTAGCTGGTTGCATTCTGACCGGGCAGAGCCTTTGTGATAACCACTCCACCTGTTGAAAGTCTCATACAGCGTACAACAACTGCAGTTTAACACTGTAGACTTTCTGCTGTTTCAAGAAGTTCCAGAAGGGTTTTATCTCAACTCTGGAGCATCTAGATCCAGATTAGTTTTATTTATTTATTACATTTATTTTCTATCTTGCAACTGTGCATGTGTTTCTCTCGCAGTCAAAACTCAGAGGTCTGGGATTGGTTTCCTCCCTGCCCCTGACATGTGAACTAAAACTCAAAATAAATTATTTGTTAGAGTATTTTGGAAAAAATTTAAGCATTTGGTGTCAAATGCATTTGTTCAAATTAAATTTTAGGATAAAAATGACATTACATCATTTCAGGGGGGGAAATAAAAAGAAAACTTCCTTCTGAAAATATAAGAATGTAAAAATCCCCAGCCTTTATTTCAAAGTCAGTTATTAGAAATGACAGCTTTTTATAAAAAATTTGCACAGAAATACAGCAGAAATTATAAAGCCTCTAAGATCTTTTACACACAGAATTGCACACAGAATTAATAAGGTTGGAAAAGTCTGTAGAGATCAAGTCCATCTTTTACTTAGGTTAACAACCTATCCAACACAAATCTAACATCTAAACCATTTAAACCATCTAAACCACACCACTAAGTTCATCATCTAACCTATCCTTAAACACATCCAAGGACGGTGACTTCCACCACCTCCCTGGGAAGCCCATTCCAGTGGGGGATCACTCTCACTGTGGAAAAGTTCCTCCTGATATCCAACCTAAACCTCCCCTGACGCAGCCTAAGACTGTGTCCTGTTGTCCTGTCACTGGGAGCCTGAGAGAAGAGACCGACCCCCGCCTGACTACAGCCTCCTTTCAGGTAGTTATAGACAGCGATAAGGTCACCCCTGAGCCTCCTCTTCTCCAGGATGAACAATCCCAGCTCCCTCAGCTGCTCCTCACAGGGCTTGTGCTCCAGCCCCTTCACCAGCCTCGTTGCCCTTCTCTGAACACGCTCCAGCAACTCAATATCCTTCTTAAACTGAGGGGCCCAGTGCATTTCTCACTCATTTTATTTCCTCTATTCACTTTAATGTACTCTTTGCTTTGCCACTCCATCCTTACCTCTTCCAGAAAGAAATTCTGAGATAGCTTGGGATTTTGAATTGCTGATCTCTGAGATTTCAGTGTAATGGCCCTTCTTCATAATGCTTTTGTGTTTATATGGAGGCAAAATTCCATAAATATATAAACCAAAATAGAGGAAGACAAGGGGAGATAGAAAGTAAGAAATAAATAATAAAAAAAAAAAAATAAATAAAAGTAGTAGCATGACTACTATGGGGCCAAGGAGATACCTGTTTTCTATCCATGGCATTGGGAGAAATAGAGTCCAATTTGTGCATATGTCATGTATTTATCCCTGATGTATGAGTCTCAAAGGTAATCCTCTCCTTGAAACTGCATGATGTAAAAGCCACTGGATAATGACAATAATGTCTTCTCAATACATAGGGTTTTTTTCCAATACCTGTATAGTGCTTTGGCCATTGTAAATCCTTTGGTGAGAAAAGAAATCTGAATGACTTGACCATAATCAAAAAATGACAATATTAAGCTTTGTTAAGTACTTTTTTCCCCACGTGTGTTTCTGTCTACGAATCTCCCATGCATTCAAAAGATCAGAATAAAATTCCTACATAATAAAACTTACTTGAAAATGTGTTTGTAAAAAGAACTTAACTTTGAAAAACTGCAGGTTGAAGGAGGCATTCAGATCATATTTAACTTTTAGATACCGTTTCATGAGGCAGCACCAACTGCTCCTTTGTTTTTAATTAACTTTCTAAATAAATGCAATGCATTTTACCATTGTCATGCAGAGAACATTTTTCATCTGCTTTTAATCTTCAAAATCCCGGGTTTTACCCTCTCTGATGATCATCAACTGTGGTGACTTTTTGTTATAATTCCCATACCTCATGAGATCTTGAATCTGAAGTGAAAAAAGTCCTTAAAGTTGCATCTGGATGCAGCTTGGTTTTGCCAATGGCACTTATAACCCAATTTCCTCCTTATCAGGATGTATTCAAATATTATTTCAACTTAAAAGATCTCTCAAGTGAAAATTCCAGATCTTTCTATTTAATGGCACACTCCAGATAGGTCAAAGCTTATGAGGTTGTGTGTTGCCTTTTCTCTATAAAATTTTTTCCTCTTTTGTAGCAACTGATATTTGTGATGAATTCACTGAGCTACTTCTAATAGTATCCTCCAAAGGTACTCATGCCATAGGTTATTGAACACTTGGTGTGTAGTTGACAACACAGAGCCAATGTTTGGTTGCACTTTCTGCCTCACTTGTGAATAACCATCAGGTTGGGGAGTGTGATCTGCTCCCTTTCCTTCACTGAGACTTCTTTACAAAAACATTTCACTGAATGACAGATCCTGCATTGCTGCAGTGAAAAAATATTACTGAAAATGTAGCAGATCTCACCAAGTAAACACAGAGATTTGCCCTTCTTCCAAAAGATTCTGTCCAGAAGTTAATCCTAAATTTTATGATGTTAAAGATAAATCTTCCATAGACAGTGGATAGTTTTTGTCACATTTTGTCCATCTGAAGAAAATTATAAAAGTAAAAAGACACAAATGAATTTAGGTCCTTGCTGGAAAACAGAAGAATAACTTTGAGTAGAAGGACTTTGTGCTTCTGTTGAAAAGCAGCATGTGAAAGAAGCAAAATTAAACTTCCCATTGCAAGGGTTTGAAGAAAGATGTTATAACCAATTTTAGGTTTTCAGTTAATATACAACAGAAAGAAAAATGTGTAATGGGAAAATAATAAAATTTTTCCTCTTTTTCTTTTCTTTTTTTTTTTTTTTTTTTTTCTCCAGCACTCTGTATTTCAGGCACTGAGCTAGAAAACATGAGAAGATGTAAGACTGCCCTGCAGCTCCAGTGAGTTTAGTCTCATGTTGCTTTCCTGTAAATGCCCCTGGAAGTTAAAGGCAGTGAGCAATCAGTTCAGAAAATTACTATACTCTTTTTTTGTGGCCAGAGGTGAATACTTTTTAAGAGACAATGAGAAATAGTGAGTGTAATGAGAGCCTATGCTTACATTTTAGCCATATATATTATGATAAAATACAATTATGGTTTAAAGGAAATACAGGAAGAAAATCACTGTGAATATCTAATGTAAAAAGTAGCTTGGCTGTAACTGATTTATGTCCGTGGGCAGTCATTGTAAAATTCATGTAATGAATCATTCTAAATCCATGGAAAATAAGTCAGAGAAAAATACTGATTTTTTACTGTGTAGGGAGCACAGTTATTAATTTTTGTCTTACTTGTACTTGGCATAACTTCTGTACTATTTACATGGATCTTACAAAAAATAGGATTTAGAAGTGAGTTAAAAGAATAATGTTCTGTCTACAAGCAATTAGCATATTTCAATATAATAAAAATTGTGGAATATCCGTTTAATGGAACCAAAAGGGTGTTTTGGCCTTGTTTATAGAGTGAAGTTAGTTAGTTATCAAGTAACAAAGAAAATAAAACCCTAAGAGAGAAACTTCTTGAGTTGTTGGACTGAAGTAATAATTTATTTCTGAAGACTGCTGACATTGCAATAATGTAGCATCACAGCGAAGGCAACATAAGGAGGTTTGAGGTTCAAGTATTTTTGGATTTGAGGATCAAAATGCATTTCATGTATTAGATCTCAATGTGTGATGCATCATTTTCTTTGGAGAGCAGATACAGCACATTGTGGGAAATGGGTCTATTTCTATTCTGTAGCACTTTGGAGAAAGTCAAACCTATATCACTGGCTGGACAATGTGGTACTACACAGAAATACGGTAAATTCTTTAACTGACTGGGATTAAAGTTCCAAATGTGTTATAAATGGTGTTGTTTTAATAAGGGCTCAAAACAATATAAAAGAAAGGCATAACATTTCATTTTCCAAACATAACACCATTTTAAAGGAATCAGTATGGACAAGGGCTGAACAATATTTTCTACAGTTATTAGTGGGCTTGTTTGAGGGTTTCTTTTGGTTTGTTTGTTTCTTCACTCAAGCTTTTCTTCTTTTTCTTTTAATCTTTTTTTTTTCTTTCTTTCTACATTTAGTCCAAAATTATTCTGCCAAAAATATTTTTCTAAAATGCCTATTTTGCAATTCAAACCAAGGATGGTCTGCAATAGATCATTGTAATAAATTTTAGGAAAAAGCTGATAACTGGGTTCACTTCTTGTGAGTTCCTCAATGGTCAGTCACTCTGCAGCAATTTCTCAGTTGAAAAACTGGAAATTGGAAGGTTTCTCTTTTTTACAAGAATGTCATTAGGCAAGTCCCTTTAGTACTTTTTAGGCATTCAGGTGCACTCAGTTACTCCTTTGGAGGCTGCTGTATTTCCAGGTACAGTATTTGTGCAGTTAACCACAGTTATGATGGAAATCACCTGCCATTTTTTGTAGAAAATGTACTAAATAAGAAAATAATCAATCTTTGATGATTGTTGAGTCAGGTCATACCGAACCTATCAAGTCACTAGGAAAAAATATGGATGTTCCCACTCAAACAGATGAGAGGCAATGTTGTCAAGGTCAGGGTGATAAAACTGTTTGTTTTTGTAGTGGTTTATAGAAAGAATACAGGAAAAGATGGGACAGGTAAAGGTGGTTTAAGTGGTGGCCAAGCCCATGGTTATATTTATGGAAAAAAATATTCAGATGGGCTGAAGAAAAAAGAGAATTTGGAGAAGAGTTGGCTTGATGGGTCCCCTTTCATACCTCCTAACAGTATAATCAGGCTAAGAAAAGAATTAATCCCTGGGCATTGAGCACATCTGGAAGAGCTTGGCTGTACCATGACCCAGATGTTGCAATAATCCTATTTAGACTGAGAAAACAAGAATGATAAAAGAAAGTTGGAGAAAAGCACACACAGTTATAAGTTAGTTCTGGATGGGAAAGCCAATTTGAAACTCTCGGAGTCTTCTTACTTTCTTTTTTTATGAAGGCTAAGTCATTGATTAGTCTGGAAATGCTTCAATTTATGAAGCATTTTGGAGAAATAAAAAATATTGTTTGAACAGCTGGCAAACAAAGTCATGGCTTGGAAAGCAAGTGCAGACTTGGCTTCAGGAACAAGCAGAAATTCTCCCTATGATTAACATTTGAATCACTGCAATTTCGTTGTGGTAAGAAGAACAAAAAAGTGTAATATATGAGAGATTCAATAAGGAAAGGAACGGGTTCTGGTGAAAACATCACCTATTTAAGGAGGAAAGGTTCCGTCTTTTAGAAACTGCAAACATGACTCCAGTGAATAAGCTCATTGCTTGAATTTATTTATCTCCTGTGAAGTTTTGTTTCCATTCTAATAAATATTTCAAAGCTCAGATTTGGAAAAGATTTTCCCCATCAACTTTAATTAATAAACGAAATAAAGTAAATGAGTAAAAGAGAAAAGATAAACTTCATATAGAATAATCTTCACAGAAAATGCATGTGGACTGTTTCTGACTGTGTGGTTCTAACAAATACCTGTGGATTTAGATTTGTTTCTCCTTGAATTATGTATGCATGAGCTGCAGAGTCTATAAATATAAAGAAAACCTATTTCCTACAATATTTATGACAGGTCTAAAATATTAATAGTGACAGTAGCTTAATTCAAATGAAAAATAAACATATTTACATTATGCTCTTTTCTTGGTTTTGAACAGATTTGTACATATATATGTGTGTAAGTAAAAAAATATGTGTTCAAGGCCAGGTTGGATGAGGCTCTAAGCAACCTGGACTAGTGGAAGAAGTCCCAGCCCATGACAGGCGATTGGAACAAAATGATATTCTGTGACTCTTTGTTAGACAATTTTGACGTGGATGCTGTAAATATACACTATATTTTCTAATGTACTATAAATGTGTTAAAAATTAGGTAGAATTTGTTATAAATTATTACAAATGTATTATAAATTTTTAATATTGCTGTTGAAAATTAAGAAGAAATAAAAGTATTGTAAGGCTGCAGCAGAGAATAAAAATAATTATTGGTCTTTAGATATCATTAGATTCTACACATGAAAAGAAAGTATATCTCCATCTTCGTTTAATGGAGGTTGTTTAACAAATATTCAGGGCTATTTCATTCAAATTGTGGAAAAAAAATTACATAGAAACAAGTAGCAAATGAGCAGAAAGTTCCCGTAATTGTCTAAATGGATTAGAAAAGGATTCTGCAAATTCATGTAAAATTGATCCACCGTTTTGACTGTTAAACACAATCATATGCATAAACTGGCATTCAGAAAGCCCATAAACTGCTGGTTGCAAAGAGAATATCCCCAGAGAGAAATCTGTCAGCATAATGCCTGTTTCCTTTATAATCTAAGTATCCTGTTGTCAAGTGGGATATTGGAGTAGGGAAAGGCTGAAGCCTGTCTCAGCGTGGCAATTCTTTGGTTGTTATTGGGAAAAAGAAAGATTTAAGTGCCTCAGCACTTAATTATGTTTGTAAATGCATCCCAGACTTAAGGATGAGCCTACAATGAATTTCTCTGCTGATTTGGTGCTTTTGGAAATTATCCTTCGAATAATTTATTGTAGAACTCTAACAGATTCCAGTGATCACAGCACAGGCAGTTCATAGGAACCCTTATTTTACCTTATCCCACAACTTCTGACAGGTGAACTTTCAGTTCTTTGAAATAAGAAATGACTATTTAAAACTTCTATGGTGAAATGCAAAGAGCTGTAGGATCACATCCAATTAAAGAATAATTCCCCAACAATGTTAACTTACAGGTCACTTATCTTTTTAAGAAGCCATAAATAATTTATCCATTACTAATTAGCTGCTTCTACTTTGCCATCATATTTTCTATTTAATGGGGAACATGAGAACAGTATGATAATTTAAAACTATATGACTTGTCAAAAAATAGTCAATTAAAGGGATTCTCTTCAGGAGACACTAATAAAATTTGAGACAGGATTACATCAGAAACAAATCAAGCTCTCTGTCCTGTGACTATTTTTGAGATTTCAAACTTATGTCCCAAACTGAAACAGAGTGAATCTGTTTATTTGTAAGAAAGGCAAAGGCACGCCAGTTTGAATTAGTCACTCTGTATATCCTGATTCCTTAAGTTTCCACTGTGTCCTGCAGTGCGCTGTCAAGAGGTTGGATCAGGAAGAACTTTCTGTGTACCAATTCTTAGGATGCTGGAAAAGAAAATTAGATGCTTTTTTTTGTTTTGTTTTGTTTTCCTGTAGAGTTTTGAAGGGTGAAAGGTACTCCTTATGGTCCCATGATGGGGCTCCTGTTGTCCTGGGGGAATGAACAGTGGAGAATGGCTTTGAATATGGTCATGGGCAGACTTTTAGCCCTTCTATGAACATATGCAAGGCAGGAACTCCCTTATTTTCCGTATGAAAAGACAGCTCTAGCAGTGTGTTAAAAACTTAAACCTAGCTAAGTTAGGGGCAGGATTCATCTCACCTAATCTTAGGTAATTGGATTTGGTCAGAGGTGTTGATGTAGCAGAGATGTGGGCAGAGACCTCTGCACTGCAGGTTTCTAAAGCTGACTCCCATCACAAAAATTTACAGCTATTCATCATAAATAAGTATGTTATATGTCTCACCCCTTCAGGATTGCAGACTTAGGTACATCCTTTCATCTAATTCCTCAGGACTCCTTACAAACTTATTTGTACTTATTTACATAAGTAGGACCACATTTTCCTGACACTGGGAATGTAGAAATCTTATATATATATATATTTTTATATATATTCTTAAAAACAAGATATTATGCAACTTATCAGTGAAAATAGTTGATTGTTTCACAACACTTTAGATTGCTAAAACAAAGCTCCTAATTTAAAGCAAAATATAAACTCCTATCTGCAGTGAATATTAAGCGGAAAAATTCCAGAACCTAAAGCAGTTGATTTGGAAATCCGACTTAGGATACCCACTGGAGAGACCCATCCTTTTGAAGACATTATGATTGTACAAAACGTGTTTATTTTGGACGGGGAAACAGCTGTTAATATGAGATTTATTCTGACCCATTTTTGTCAGGAGTGGAAAATGAGAGGGAACACAAAGGTATAGAAAGATCATGGAGTACCACCTTGGCTTGTTTAATGGTTACTTTCAATTTTCATGGCAATTTAACAATTCTCAAATGGTCTGATTGAAAAAACAGTCCTCTCATCTTTAATGAGAGGATAAGTCTAAAGAATTTAGAGTGCAAAGGGGAAGCTTAGAAGAGCAGAGAAATAGTTGAGTGTTCTTTAGAAGGTCTTTGTTTTCATTATTTTACATTGGCAGTATTTCTCTTGCTCAAACAAAACATGAAGATGATTTGCATCTTTGCACCACGAGCACTCGGGTCTGGACTTGTAAGAGATTAGACAGAAATCTCCTGTGTTTTAGACTCCATTTATCTTCAAGTCTCCAGATATTTGACTTTGTTTCGATTCATGGTTAATTAATTGTCAGTGAAGCTCTTAGCACAGCTTCTTTGAAACAGTGCTTGGTTCTAACTCACCTCTAGAGTTTTTGGCTGGATATCAGATGTGCTCTCTCTGAGCTCATCTACAGCACTCGCTGATGTCAATGGGAGCTGTGAGCCTGCAACCAGGAAAGAAAATACAGAAATGTGACATTTTAAAAGGTTTGTTTTATGTAGGTTTTAACAGTTGCTTTTTTGTTATTTTTTTCTCTAAAATGTCTCTGTAATTGAGAAATAACACTATTGTCAGGACCAATGAAACAACACATAATTCTGAATGTTCTAAATAAATTTTCATGACAATCAGATCTTTTTCCAGCAGTGCTCAGTTTTCTATGTTTCTGATTTGAAACACTCTATAAATGTCAGTAAGAATTAAAGCAGGACCTTGATAATTTTAAAAGAACTCTGATGCCACACAACTCTTCCAGGTTATTAATTCTGTTGGAATGTAACTTGTCAGATAAATCAGTTCTGATCTGTGGCCCTTGTTGTATTTGTTCTAGTTCCTTACAGGCAGTTCCACAGTTCTATCATTAGAACTTAATAATTTCATATAAGTTAAAAAAATAAAAGCCAACACTTTTAAATTAAACACTTTATTTATGTTTTAATACAAGACACTTTAGAGTCCCACTGTTCTCAAAAGAAAATACAAAGAAGTGCAAAGTCACCATGCAGCAGCATAAATGCTAATTCTGAAAAGAAATATTGATTCATTCATGTTATAAACCTCAGTGACATTCCATAAATTCACAGTAATTCATGTACATCTGGATTTCTATCACTATAGGACAAAGATAAAATTGTTTTAAAGCTTTAATACTTTTTTTTCTCTTTAAATCATAAAAAACTTTTTAAATGAGACCTCTTCCAATTTTTTTAAGTATCATCTAATGGGGTTTAGGTGTAACACTGTAGACTTGTTTTTGCTACCTGCTTCTTGCAGAGCCTTTCAGAATATTCTGCTGATTTTTAAATGTGATTAGATATCAGGCTAAAAATCACTTCTTTACATAACTAGATTTCATTATCTTTTGCCTTAACTCTGAATTTCCTGTTTAGCTATCCTAGTTCATTTTATCTGTAAAAAAAATCCTGTGTGAAATTATCTCCAGAAGAACAATTTTGTTCAGTCTCTATTTAAGAAAGTTTCATTTATGGAAAATAATGTAGGTAGAAATGTCTTGAAAGTGCATTTTCCTGTCATAGCTTATGCTCCAGTTGTCAGCAAGTTGAAGGCCAATATGAACAGCACAGGCAATAAAAATGCCATAAGAAATATTTAGTTAAGCTCATAATTTGAATGGAGAGCTACTTAGAAAGTTAGAAAATAAATAAATTTAAAAAATAATCAGAAAAAAACACCTGGAAACCTGTAGAACAATATAATTCTTCAAAGTTTATGTCTTTTTATTCCACTATGTCAAAAAATCTAAAAATAATGGCATTGCATCTATTTTCAGCTGGTGGTGGTGGTGGATAAATTTTTTTAGTAAACAAATCTTTAATGATAATATGAGAGGAGGCACGAAGGGATAAAGGTCTTGTCAGTGGTCCATTTCGTTTTTGTCCTGATTCTAAAGGAAAACCCTAAGCAGAGAGCAAACGTATTGATGCCACTTTAAATATCATTTTACATGCTTAAAAACCCCAATTCAAATACCATCAAATAGTTTTTCAGAAACTTCAACGATTTCTAATATGTTTTAATTTCACTGGTATAGGGTAGTCCTGACACTTGTGTAGGCAGTTTTATAAGGAAAACCATCCATAGCTTCATGCTATGGATAAAGTGATGATACTTGTCCCCATTCCCGCTCCAAGGCAGTGTCTGAGCTGAGTACAGAGCAGGGAATCTCTAAGGTCTCCTCTGATGCCAGTGATTCTGTTTTCTTCAGCACAAACTTCTTGAGTGCTGTGATACTTCATTACAACTCCAGTTGTTCAATTGAGTGCATAATCTAACCTTCAGTTCTTCCACCAGTCATTTTTTCGTGTTCTTAGCAGTGCTGAAATAGTTGAAGTGATACATCACTTGTGGCATTTCGTTACCTTTCAGACTCAGATTTATGATGCTCTTATCTACATGACATTGGTAACCAGCATTTGATGTAGTGTGCTGGTTTTACAGCTCTATGCACAATTTGATGTGTATCCCACAATGTGAAAGCAGCTGAACACTGAACAGTTGATCTGTATTTTCACTAGTTCACTGAAAAATTCATCATGGGTTAGAGCTAAGCCTTACCAGTGTGTGAGCCTCACACTCTTCTTAAAAAAGTCTGATTTCTAAATTTGAATCATGATCCCACTCTCTGAGTTGTGTTTTCCTACAGCATTTCTGTGTTTAAAAGTTACTATTTCCAAAGATTTTTTGAATTTTGAAGGAAATCACTGAATTACAATAAATCTTCAAAATCATACTAAAAATTAAAAAAAAAAAGAGGAAGCTAAAATAATATCTGTAACCACTCTTGTCATCTTTTTTGTAATCAAGTTCATATTTGTCATGACCGTGCGTAATACCTTGTAATTTATTGACCTTTCATAATCCCAGGTGGAGAACTGGAGATGGGGCTGACACAGAAAAGATATCAAAAATTTCTTTTTGTTTGAGCATAGAATTATTGAGTCCCTCAATTTCCATACCAGAAATTGCACAGTCTTGAATTTGTCCTCAGCATTGGTCTCAGGCACTGCCAAAATTTGATTATTTTGTAAAATATATGGTTTACAATTACTTCTGATTTTTCCACAGTGTTTATAATTGGAATATATCAAATGAGAAAAAAAAAAAGTGTCCATTAAGAAATAAATGTAAGAAAAATGAAAAAAGACTATTATAGAAAGGAATATGAAATGAACAAAAATATGAATGTGTTAGTGCACAAATGTTGCACTCGTGCAGTTTTACACAGCTACGCACACACAAAAGTTTGCAATAAAGTTGAGAGAACAAAACCAGTGACACTACAGGCTTTATTGTTCTTTTTAGGTTGAAATATTTTTCTCCAGAATGCCAATTTTGTGTCTTTATCTGGCCTGCAATAATTCCCATTTCTGGCTTCCTAGAAAAACAATGTTGATACTATCATATTTCTCCTGCAATTTGTATCAATAACAGACATCCTCAATAGCTCTCAAACTGCAAATTATTTTGACAAGGAAACATCTGTACATATTGCTACTCTGATTGTAAATTCTGTAAAAATATTTTTCTCCCTGAGCATTTTCCTTGTTTTTAATATTGGAATAAATGTAGCTCAGGTATATTTTAAGAATATGTGATCAAAGTAGAGTTGAAAACCAAAGATGACTGGTGCAACATCATCTGCCCAACCAGAATAGTTATCAAAATCCCACTAAGATTTTTAAAATAGTCTCTACTCTTCATTTGATGGTAACATCTGGCATTGATGAATTATAATTTTGAACTGGCACTACATTTCAAAACAAGAGTGCCTGGATTTTTAGAGGTTCCAAAGCAGAGGACTGGTTTGGCTCTGTTACTACTAATTAAGTATTAAGAAAATTGGAATATGTTTAGATTTATAATTGACTCTGGAACAGTCTGCCCGGGGAGGTGGTGGAGTCACCATCCCTGGACGTGTTTAAGAAAAGGCTGGACGTGGCACTTGGTGACATGGTCTAGTCGAGGTGTTAGGGTAAGGGTTGGACTCAATGATCTTGGAGGTCTCTTCCAACCTAGTAATTCTGTGATTCTGTAATCTGAGACCCCCTACCCAAAACCAAACCTTTCTATTCTTAGGTATTCATCGCTTCCCCAACACAAAGGTTTTACATGTGACAATAATTATTACTATTAACACTTGCAGTAGCTCGGAGTTGTCTCCAAAAATGTTCATATCACCATTCTTAATTTAAAGTGCATTCAGTTCCTCTTGTTCCTTCTACTTTTGCAACCTCTAAAATGTGGAGCTGATGCCGTAGACACTCAGAAAGAGGAAATCTATAATATCCACACTTCAAGCTTCCAGTATAACAAAAATTAAGAACCAGAAAATCATTATTCATTGATGTTGCACCATTTCTCCAGATCTTTAAGTCCTCTGAGCACATTTTGAGAAGTTAGTATTCTCAAAGGCCTGAGCAGGATAAGATGATCAATTAAATTAGTTGGATAATTAATGTCAGAATGGATATTAGGAAAAAGTCCTTCACTGGATAATCAAGAACTGTAGCAAGTTGCCCAGGAAAGTGGTCATGGCCCCAAGCCTGTTGTGCTCAAGAATCTTTTGGACAAGGCTCTGAGATGTATTATTTAAACTTAAGTTGCCCTGTGATGACCCTCACGGGTCCTTTCCAACTCAAGATATTATATGGTTCCATGATTTATGAAATGTACTTTCCAATTTCTCCAAAGGAGACACTTCTTTCCAAAGCTCAAAACAAGAGTAAACCAGCACAGATTGAGGGTTAAGCCTGATCTTTCTGTTTAGAAAAGTTCTTTTTTCTTACTCCCATCTTCACAATCCACATTGTCATATTCTAGAAAAGCCTTGTTGAGATCTGTTCAGAAAGTTGTTCATGGATATTGGAATAAAGTGAAGTTTGTAATGAAATCCAAATGCAAAACACAAACACATGCCCCTTAATAGGTAAGTCTTATTGGAGGGATTATGAACTATTTGATTGAATATCTGGACTAAAATTTGGTCATTACATGTTACACTGCTCAGAATTATAGTATAGTTTAGGTTAGAAGGGACTGGATATGAGTGACTTTAATCTCTGCCCAAACCTCAAATTCAAAATTAGATAAGGACACTTAGGACCAGAACCATTCAAATTCTAAAAATTTATGCAGGTGGTGATTTGGCTACTTTTCCAGGTAATGTGGCCCCAAATGTAATAAATTTCTTCAGAACTTTTTTCTGTTATACTGGTCAGACTCTCCCTGACTTCAGCTTTCTACTCTGCACACCCAGGATGGATCTGATTCCCACTTCAAACACCCACTCCCACTCAAACTCCCTGTGGATATGGGAAGATTGTAATTAGAACCTTCCCTTAACTTTCTCTTCTCCAGGCTGAGTAAATACAGTGTACTTGGTTGCCACTCTCATGCCATGTTTTTAAGTCTCTAAATAGTTTTGTGTCCCTACACTGAACTCAGTCCAGTGCTGGAAAGTCTAAAACATGAATCCAAACTCCAGGTGAGTCCTCAAAAGTGACTTGCACTAGGCTGGTGATATTTTATGAGAAACTGTTGTTCTGCTTCATGTGAAAATTAGAAGAGGCAACCTGGTTTGTTGTACTAAAAAATATTGATATCAATAGATAATCTAGTGTTTCTGGAAAGGTGTGAACTGCCAGCTAACTAATACTCAATTAAAGATTCTAGAAATAATAAAATTGACTTTGTTACATGATTCTTCCTCTAAACCAAAAATTACTCTAATTATTCCTAATGGATTAATACAGAGTCCTGGTTCTTAAATTGCAATAGATGTTGTTATCACCCTTTTGTTAAAATTGCCATGAAAATGCTCCTGAGATTTATAACATAATTTTTACCACGATAGCACTAACGTCAAGAGTAATTTCTCCATAAATAAACATGTCATTTCATCCATAGAGAGCAGTGAGTTTAAATTACAAGTAGAGAAAAAGATTATGAATATTGTCTCTGAAAATTGGTGCCTTATTTACTATCAATTGAATAACATTCATGTAAGTTATTACTATTTGACTAAATAAATGAGATCTGCTATGAAGAAGCCTTTCAAATGAAAAGATAACCAACACCATTATATGGATAGAGTAGTTCTGGGCTCCATTAAAAAATACTACTGAAAATTCTTGCTCTAAACTGTACTTCCAGCCTCAAAGAAATAATTATATACAAAAAATGCATACATACATAATTCCATATTTAATTTAATTACTTATATATATATGTCATAATACACTTTATGGGGGCCATCTTACTGTTAATTCCAAATTAACCCATCTGGATGGTTTTGTAAACATAGAATTTTTCAGCTGTGATCCTTTCTTTTAGTTTTTCAGGTCTGTAAAATAGATGGAACTTAATTTGCATCGTCTTTTCTGAGAATTCGATTTTCCTGAGTTAGAGAGTACTCACACAGCCCTTTCACTGCAATTTATCACATCTGATTTCACATAATGTTTTGGTTTTCTGGGCTCCTGTTATTGCTTTCACCTTAAATAAACCTCATATTTCAAGGTACTGGTGTTAGGAATGAGAGAGGAATAAAAGGAGCATCTTACAGTAGCAGAAAGTTGTCTAAAGGAGCCAGTGACAATTTCTGTCTCTCACCTCTCCTCTGCCTACTGAATTAAGTGCAGTAGAACATAATATTATTGTGACTATCTCCATTGTTTTAGGGAATAATGATGTGTGCAAGAAATCCCACATTTAAAAGGATTTATAAAATGGTTTAATAAAACCAGAAGCAGGACTGTCTGTGATCTAAGGATTAACTTCACCTTACTTTCCAATTTTTCATTTAAAGACATCTACAAGAAATATAAATCTTTGGATGGATCTCAGCTTCTATCCAAATATTTCTATTTAAAAGCCACCAGGTTATGTTAAAGGAGCTGCAATGTAGGTACTTCACAAAGTTCCTCTTCTAAACAAGACTCTCACTGAACTGTCCATCCCAAAGCCCACCACAATCTCCCCTCTAAGTCCATGGAAAGGGTTTGTCATGGCAGCCACATGTCTATAACACATGACAACAGAAGTCAGCCTGAGGGCCTTTGGCTTGAGAAGCAAAAGTTCACACCTCAGGCTCAGTATCAACTTCTGTCTGGTATTCCTATGTGGGATACCAGAGAGAAATTTGAGGACCAAAATATTCCAGTTTTCACTGTGATGAAGGCAATAAATTTCCAGTATCACATTTTAAAAACACTGCATGTACAAATACCCACCCCAATATTTTTTCCACCCAATGTTCAAAAATTTTTTTGACTAAAAATTCCCAGCCAAATCTGCCTAGCATTAAAGAAAAAAAAATATTACCCATGAACAAAGAAACATTCAACCTCAGTGTATATATTATTATACAGTGTGGCTCATAATTTTTATTTGAGAAGACTTATTTGATGACCTTATTGTTGTTTCAGAAAAGTCAATGAACAATAGCTATTTATTCCCTTTCTCCAAGCCTCTGCCATACGTCATGTTGCTCTTTTTACCTGTGTCATCCATATATCACATCTTTGCCAAATCTTATGTTCTTTCTTCAGCTGAACATTTCCAATCTCTCTAGGTGAGCTTCAAGTCAGACAAGAAGTACTGAAGAAGTATTAGAGAATTTCATCTTTCTCAAACCTTTATTTCTAGAAAATATACTCCAGAAATAGCATTCTGTTAATCTCAATAAAGATACATTTACAGAACTTAGATGTTTACAACCTCTCATGTTTATAACCTTTAGTTAATCCTTGATGACCACACCCTCTGTTGTGTTTACAAATTTCCTATCAAAGAGATGTTCTTCCACAAAGAGTGTGAAGTCCCTTATATGAAGTATATATGTGGGGTCAAATTAGACTAAGCAACAAGGTGTGTGGTTATGAAGACCAGTGCTGTAGTTCCACAGTCATGTTAATGGAACATGAGGCAATGACATCAATGAAAAAACATTCTCAGTTTCCAAAAAAACTCACCTGAGTCAAAATCAGCACCTCCTTTCCCTGATAAAAGTTAATTCTGAGCAGGATTGCTGGGTTAATTGGAGAAGGTATCTCTATTACACAAATCAGGGGGCATAATTTGAAGAATTATCTGCAAATCTATTTATAAATTCAACATGACTCTTGTCAAGTTTACACATTTTGCTTACTGATTTTCTCCTCAGTCACAGCTGCTTACACAGTTCAGCTGTTTCCATGCAAATATTTTGATGGGTGTGTGGATGCCTCTTCAGAAAGTAAAAAGCTTTTCATATCCCTTCCATGTCTGGTTGCACATCATAGTTAGGAAATACATACATTCTGTTAACCATTAAACAAACCAAAAAAAATGATTATTGCTAACTATCATTCAAATAACTTTTGCCACACTAAAAAATAATATATAATGAAGTGGTTATTTCAAAGTTATAAAAAAAACCCAACAAACCCCTCCAAAAGATAAATGCCAGAGAATAAAATAAATTAATTACTCAGATTGTTAGTTTGTCCTGCTAAGGTTGAAAATTCATAACTATTGATTTGATATGAAAATTCTTTTAAAATGCAAGGTTGCATCTACAAACTCGGCTACAGTATTTAAAAAAGAGAGAGGAGTAAATTCTGGCACCACAGAAGTCAATGGATATTCTGAAGTCAATTATTAAATTCTGAATTTAATGAGCTCAATATTTTAAATTCAGAGAATCCAACAAGTCATGAATTCCTATCTGGAGCTCGGGTCTCTCCACAGAGCACAGAAACACAGTGGAAACATGAAGTGTCCCATTTTCTAGTGAGTATTTCCACTGTATATATTTGGATTAGATAATAATGTGACATCTTACATGTAGTAAAATCACTGAAATACTACTCAAGTTCAAGTCCTAGATGTCATTCTGGCCAGAGTTAGTACAAACTGTGCTGAAAACAAACCTGTAGCCACAAAAAGCTCATGTGGACTTGAAAGTTCCTATTCTATGTTGCTTGTTAATATTATTACCTGCAGAAAAAATAAGGTCTGTGAAAAACAAAAATCTGTGTATAAACAAAGTGGGTTTTGGGGGTCATAGATAATTATAGTTTGTTTTGTTACAACTACTTCTCCATGAATATACATAACCCTAAATATCCCATTTTAGTTTAATTATACAACCATTAGAAGAAGAAAATTGCTAATGAAAGCAGCTATGAAAAATGTATGTAATTTACAAGACCATACATAATATACCACAGATACAAATATCATAGGAAAAAGATGACTCTGAGGATTTCAGCACTGCATTTAATTGCTTTTATATATTATCAAATCTTTAATTATGTAGAAATATGAGGGAGCTGGAAATGGAAAGCCATTTGGGTGCCATTTTAAATCATACATAAGGCTTATTGTAAGATATGAGGTGGGTTCATTCCTTCACCTGAGCTGTTGGTTTACCATCTGGACCTTTTAGTCATAAACTTAAAAAAAAAAAAATCATTAAGGCATGACATTAACCTTCAGCACAAGGTTTTCATATCCTAGTCTTGTAAATTTGCAATATTGGCAAGGTACATTGTCTTTAGCTTTTCCCTGTCAGTAACATTTCGTGTAATGACTGTTTGTCACCTGCAATAGATCAGCTATATCTTTTTTGCTTGTAATGAATAAAGCTATAAAATAAGGAGCATATGTGGTTAATACAAACGCAGTAGGCTTTGCTACAAGGCAGATATTCCCAAATCATTTATTCTGGGGGAAAAAAAAAAAAAAGAACAGAAAGTAGAGTTTGTTTATATTTTAGGTTTTGATTTTTGGTTTCTTTATTTGCCGAAGAAATAATTTATTTACAATCAAACTGAAGTATTTATAGATTACAGCAAATTTTTCCAATTACATTGAAAGTTTTCAAAGCAGGCAAAGACTTATATTGCAATCCCTTATTCCATGATGCAAAGTCTTGTTTGAGGTGAGGATTTGTCTTTCTTACAGGCTCCATCACTGGTTATTGGTCAGACTGGGAAGCTAAAGAAAGACAAGTTCATCCTGAATTACAGAAAATATGTCTATTGAAACCCATCTAAGCTGCTTGTATAGATAATTGCAACTGATCATGACTTTGCCTGCTTAAATAGTTGGCCACATCCAATTGTCTGTTGCCCAACCACGTCTGTGTAAATCCAAAGCATGAGCAAAGCTTCTACAGCACTAGAAACAAAGGCTTAAACCCTCACACAGTCCTTGCATAAAAATTATGGCTTCATGCAGAGGAAAAATGCTGAATGTTTCAATATATTCCTTCATCCAGCTAACTGATGGACCAGGATATTCAGGACTGGGCTGGAGTGCATTTGACTCTCAGTATGGGCATGATTTTAGAGCAAAGTCTTTCCTAAACAAATGCCTTAATTTTCTGTGATCCTTGCCCTGAGCAACCTGGTCTAGTGGAAGGTGTCTCTGTCCATGGTAAGGGTGTTGAAACTGGATGATCTTTAAGGTCCCTTCTAACTCAGTCTGTGATTCTATGATGCTACTCAGTCACAACAGTTCTAGAATTACCAGCTAAAACTTCCATCTGGATCCAATTATCTGATTCACCACTCAAACCTAATCATATCTTCCCCCTTTCTTTATTAAAAGCATGCATGTGTGCAAGAAGTATTTTCCAAGAGTGCCTCTTTCATACAGAAAGAGAATTTGCAGAATTAAGGTTTCCTGGCAATCAGAGGTCATCAACTCAAACTCTGGTACCTGGACTTTGGGACATGTTGATGACCAGTGATGACCTTTTTTAATGCTCTTCTCCTTTTCTAAGACTTTTCAAGCCTTTCTTTGATTCTGTGATTCTAAGGATCCTCTTTAGATATCAAGAGGTAAGAAGTCTTTTCTACATCAGAAAAGCCAACAGCTCAGTTTTGTCATACTTGTTAAAATAAAGAACTTGGCACCAGTCCCACAGTTTGCACAGAGGTGGGATGGACACCAAAGATTTCTGTTTGCCAGAAGGGATTTGCAGATGCCCATTAGAAAGAGAAGCATCTCCCCCAGCTATCTTTGAGACACATTTTCTAGAGCTTTGTAAGAAGGTTTTAAGCACCTCATTGGCTTCATAAGTGAAAACTCAGTCTCTGTGGGAACATAAAACATCAGAACAGGGATTTTAAGAGTAATATTCAAGAGTCTTCCTGGGCCTTGGGAGAATTTCTGTTATCAGGGCTTATAAGGGAAACAAACAATGAGAAAGAAGGGTTATTTTCAGTAACTTATAGGGAAAGATTCTATTTCAAGAAAAGTGAAAGTAAAGGAAAAATTAAGTAAAAAAACCTTATTTTTCATGCATTAGTGCAATATATTTTTAGTGGGTATTGAGTTCTGTCCAGTTAAGTACCATACAGTCACTATGCTGGTCACACTCCTATTGCTCTGCCTTTGCATAAGTATTTGTAAGTTCAAATCACAACAGTTCATGGATATATGAATTAATAATTCAGGAAAACATGTTTTATATCTGTGAATGAAATGCTTTAGTACACACTGGCTTCATTTCTGGCATGTCCCTAGAAGGTACACAAAACACTGCAGGTTTTTTTTCCAGAAATGAGAAAATTCAGTTTGTCTCTAAGCTGTAAGAAAGCTGGAAATCATTTATCTTTTCCTGAGGCATATTTAGGAGTGCTGTTTTTCACAGATATCCCTTCTTGATGACAGTGTAGTTTTCTCTTCATAGAAAGTGGATACATAACAGTCTGTATATTTAAAACAAAACAAAAAAATAAAAGAGTTAAAAAATTATAGGCTTTGCATCCTGTGAAAGCCCTCAGCATTCCTAAACAGAAAAATGTCTCTCTTGTCTCTTGGTAAGAAATAAAAAAACATTTTAAAATTCTCTGTTATTTCAAAAATAACAAAATAGGAAAGTAAGAACATATAATACTCTGAACTTTTGAGGAGGAAAGGTATGAAAAGACAACCAGGTAAGAATTATGAATAATCCTCTTATGTTCTTTTGTAAGTCTGAGGTGTTAAAAAAAAACATTTAAAGGAGAAAAAAAAAGTAGTTTGATAGACATAAATGAAAATATTATACTGGTTTTAATTATGCAGTAGCTTAAAAATCTGAAATGGTTCATAGTAAGTTGAGAAGCAGAGATGACACAATGTTATGTCTGATTCTCCATTTTGCATATATATGCATATAAAATGAGCAATCAGCCAAGACAAAAATAATTATTTTTCATTTCATAATGGAACCATAAGCAGTGCATGAATTTACTTTCTTCCCAAATATTTTTTACTGATTAGCTACTTGAAAATTTGTAGCAGTACTAATTTCCAGTGGTCAGCTACAGTGAACAATAATCAATCCCTAGACAGGGAGCTGTAAAATACTGAATATAAATACTGAATTACCCATCACCCTTAAGAGTATTTTGATTAATCATTACCCTAAAAACTAAGCAACATTTTCAAAGTGGCCTGAGCAACTGATTCCAGAGATCAAAAATTACATGGTCATGATCTATTCTACATTCATTTCTATCAGTGAAATGAGTGCTTACCTTTAAGATTCTTTTAAGTTACATTAAATGGGACCTTTTTACAGAAAACTTCGCAATTTTCCACTTAGATACATAACAAGGACACAGTTATTTCAATTTATCTAATAAATGTGAGGAATTGCTAGGAAATAAGTGTGTTCATGTACAGGTGTGTACATTTTTACATAAATTCTAAATATACCAAGTGCTGCTTCTTCAGGAATTTCTACAGGAAAAAAGGAAAACAGTTGAAACAATAACTGTTAGCAGAATAAAAAAAATTCAAATTTCATCTTTTCTATAATGGAAAAAAAGTCTTGGAAGCCTTACAGGATAAAGTGAGTTATTTATCTAAAACAGAATTAGTAAAAGCACATAAAGCTCACAAATAGCATTTCCATACTCAGTGAACAGTGCAGAGGAAATTCATGCTCAGGCTTGTGGCATCTTACACTACAGCTGGATTTGATTTCTCACCCTTATAGAAGCTCTGCTTTGGTAAATGATTTTTCCAAGCAGGCCAAATGTCAGCTTTCACCTATTTCTGCTGGACTGTCAGATCTATTGGCACCAGCCTTTCCCAGTCTTCCGTCTGGTCTCAAACGCCTATATAATTTTTAGAATGTTTCTTGCAATCCTACTTTTCTTTCATTTTTTCTGTACATGCTCCATCAACTTTTAATTAAAATCTTAATAGGTGCATTTAGCTGTAAAGTGGTGCAACAGTTTTATTTACATGCATAGTATTGAAACCCTTCAGAAATGCTATATGAGTCTTTTCTCCCTCCTACATGTTTGGGTGTTTTTGGTTTTGGTTTTGTTTTGTTTTGTTTTCATATTCCACTGGTTTGTCTTTGGTTTTTCTGAGCTCAGCATGTGAAGTGTGTGGCAATTCCACTATGAATAATCCTGATTTTTTTTTTTTTTTTTTTTGCTGTGTGGGTAGATCCATAATAACAGGTAGGGACACTGGGGAGGAGCTGCACATTCATTTGTTCTGTCTTCTTTTAGTAAAATAAGCCCTTAGCCAAAATTTTTTCTACAGCTACCAAAGTTATGTCATTCTTGAGGAACATCCAAACTATCTGAGGTCTTCTGTTGCCTCTAATGACAATGTTTTCTCCTTCCAGAAACGACCTTAGTCTCTTAGGTTACAAAATCATATTTAAAACAGAACTCTCACCATTTTGGCCAAAGGAATTTTACTGAACTGTAGACCAGTGTAAAGCTCATAGATCACTCTTTGATCAGTGTACTGCATCATCAACATCCTAATCATTGACTTTGTCAGTGCACTTTGTATACTTTAATCAATTTTCTGATGAAGATGCTATTTTCATTATTATTTACCAACCTGAAAGTAAAGACAGAGCAAGCTAAGTTGTGTTTTCTCTGGTTTTAAACCTGTTGTTGATAGCTAATTATCCAAGCTCACTACTCTCCTGTTTTACCAAAAGTCTTGTTATGGTGAAAATAGACCATGCCATACATATGGAGCTATTGTTAGTATAATTAAATTTTTAACGGTCTAATTCAAATTATTTCATTACATACATAATTACAAGGAAGATGAACTAACAGTACAGTTAAAATTGTTATACAAAGATCTTCTCGAGCTGTACTGCCTCTTCACTCTGGTGTTGTCCTCTAAAGTCATTTGTCCTTATTTTCATTACAAACTAAAATTAAAATAAACCACAATCCCTCATCCATGATCTTATTGCCTGATAATTCTTGCTATAGAGAAACAACCACAAATTTCACAAGGTAACGTGAGCTGAGACAAGTTCTGAGATCCTGCACAGTAAGTTTAAAGACTTCAAAGCTTGAGGTCCTTTAACACTGACAGTAAAAAATGTGCTTATATAATAGACCATTACATACTTGCCTCCTGCACTTTGGGGATGCTTAATTAGTTGAAATGTGTGTTAATTTGCACTGTTTGGGTTCAGCATACTCCTACTACTACTAGGTGAGGTCGGTTAATCAGACATTTCTAAGCTCCTTGTAAAGCTAAGACAAATATGTTCCTATGTCCATTTGGCTTTATATAGCCACAGGCAACAGAGCAACACACAATGGTCCAGTCCTTGTATGGAGAGATGTGTGACATCACTTCAAGCATTCACTACAGGCTCTCAGTGATGCTCAGTGAATGGCACAGTGACATTGACTAAAATTAAACATTTCAAATAGCTCAGATGACTCCTCTAAAAATGCTTGTGTCTCTCACATGGCAATATAGAGAACTGAATGGCTCATCTGTAGACGTCCAGTTGTGGAGGTGGGGCCCAAAACATAAGTCCCTTCCTAACCTCTAATTCCAGACTTCTTTTTGCTTTTGATTACAATTTAATGTCTTTCAACAATGAGCTGCGACAAAAAGAAACAGATGGCTGACTATGGACAAACAAGCAATTCCTTGTATTTCTCTGATTGCTGCCAAAAATCTTTCTGTCTGTAAGGGAAAAAAATACAAACAAACAAACAAAAATCCTGCAACAAAACCTAAACCCCTAAGCTTACCCAAAACCAGCAAAGATTTAGTGAAAATCAAAGTAGGACTCCATTTACTCCCATGCACAGCAAATGAATATGCTGTCATTCCTGCTTGTTTACAGAGCTGGTTGTTTGCAATATTCATCCCTGGATGCAGCTTTAATTTTCCTGAGAGACAGCTGATTGTGCATGCACACACACCCGTACACAGAGACAGAGCACCCATAAAGTATTTTCCATGCGTGGTATCATTTATCTTAATAGTTGTTAGTGCTGCAGTTTCCACTTTAACAGTAATCATGACACATTTGTTACTTGATTTATTTGAATAGTGCTGTCAAACACTGCATAAACAATACTGTTCTGGGACCTGGCCAGAAATTTCAAATTGCATTTTAATATTTATGTGCCTTCAGACTCCATGAGGAAAAATACTGATGGTAGCTTGTGATTTGAACCACTGTAACAGCAAAGCCAGAATAAGTCTGCTTTTTCCTATAACTCGTGTAATCTATCATATATCTATCATGATATTTCTTTAGCTGATCACAAGTAAAAAGAACATTAGTTTATATTTTCAAGTACTGGCAGTTACTGAAATAATATTTAGGTGGAATTAAAGGATGTTTGCAGCTTCATGGATTGGCTTTCTAAATAGCTGCCAACCACCTCTGTGATTTCGTAGCAGTGAGTATCACTGCTATGGTTTAAGAGCAACACGAAAAGAGAAAACATGACTTCTGAAGCTTACTTTTTGAAATGTAATATCTCTCTTTGAGTCTTTAATTTCCATTTAGCAGCATCTATTAACAGCAAAATGTTGATTATAACCATGAGGTGATTATAAATTGCCATTAGGACTACTATGTTTATTAATGGTACATTTTTGATAAACTGTCTCTAAAGGTAATTTTTTTTTTATTTTTTTTATTTAATAGTTCCCACTATCAGAATTACAATCACTGCAGGATATGTGCTATGGCTATCAGTTTCCTGCTGTTAATAACAAGGATATTCATAATGCTTTGTTCCTCTTTTCTTTGCTCCATGAGCATTCAGAAATTAGGCATTTAAATCACATCTTCTTGTAGGTGAGATGGGACTTTTCCTGGCTAGATTTAAAACATTCTCTTTATCAGTCACCATCTGGATGTGAATGTCTGATGTACCATCGGATGTTAAATTATAACACTGTGTCTATCACACTACTTAGTGTGGGTTGCTTTGTATGATAAAACAGCAATAGTAATTAATCCTTATTATTTGGCATAATAATTATATGTATATGAGGTGAGTGTAAAGGCCTTGGTCCCATTGTCTCTTAGGCAAAATTGCCAGCTGTGAGATTGTGGAGTTCATACAGAAATGAATCCTCTTCTCTGAAGCATGCCCTGCTTTGTCCTTGGGGTAGTGGAATGGAGCCTGGTTATCCTAATGGATCAAGAAGCCCCTGAAATCCCCAGTACCTTGCCCACAGGGGGCCTCCAGCTCTTCTGACAATTAATTCCTTTCCTCTTTACAATAACTGCATTTTCCTTTAATATTTCACAGAATGGGAAACAGAACATATTTATGCTTTTTCCTCTCTTATTCAAGTAGCTGTCAAGGAAATTGATATTGCCAAGGAGTCCAGGGAAAGTCTAAGGAAAACACAATCAGAAGAATATCACTGAGATTGAAGAATAGACAGGAACATCATGAAGTTCATTTTAAAAAGAGAAAATTGACATAATCCACTGCAGACTCACAGACTGGGAATTAACTATGAAACAACTTTCCAAGAGTGGAATGTTTGAAATGTCGACCATGTTGGTTCTGTGCTCCTGCCAACTATACCATGGGCTACATTAGCACAAGCACAGCCAGTCCATAGAGGCAGGTGACTGTTTCTCTCTATTTACTTCTTGCAAGTGTGACTGTGGTATGCTGTGTCCACCTGGGCTGCCCCAGCACAGGATGGAAAGTGGAAAACCGGAGTAAATTCAGCAGATAGTCACTAGGAAGGGAAAAGGGAAGCTGAGGCACCTGGGCTTCAATGTGGAAAAGGCTAAAGGGGAATCTCATTACTGATTTTCAACATTCAGGATGTCTAAAGAAGGCAGATCCAGGCTCCTCTTGACACAGCAGAGAAACAAGAAGCAAGAATCACAAGTTGCAATAAGGGACACGTTTACTGGATTTAGGAGAAATATCTTCTCCATAACAGCTGTTAAGGATGGGAACAAGTTTTCTGAAGTGGTGTGAAATCTCCATCCACCTTGATTTTAAATTTCTTCTTGCAAGGCCCTGAGTAAATTATCCAGATTGGAGTTAGTCCTTCTTCAGCAGCAGATCAGATTCATGACCTCCAGAGGTCCCTCACAATAATTCAGAATTGTACCTATCATCAAGAGCACACATATTTAGTAGCAGAGGAAATTAATTGATTTACTCAGCTGAGGTAACATGCAATGAATGAAAGGTCAAGGAATTGGGATCTGGGAGCAAAACAGAAAGCAAAATTATTATTCAGTGTAGCAAAACATTTGAATAAACATTTAAGAGTCTACATCCCAACATGGAGCTACATGTCTTACAGGTACATTAATCAGAAAAAGAAGACAAAATAAATTGTATCCCCACCTCAGAATAAATGAGATATGGGATCTAACCACTGGAGTAGGGACATAAAAGCTGAGGTACTCAACAGCTCTTTTGCTTCTCTTTGCAATGACAATTCCTCTTCCTACATCTCTCAAATCCCCAAATCACAATGAAGGCACTGAGAAACAAGTGCCTCCTATCATAGGAAAAGATCAAGTTCAAGTCCATTTGAGGAACCTGAATATATACAAGTCCATGGGTACAGATGAGATGACTTCCAGGGTTCCAGGGTTCTGAAGGAACTGGCAGATGTAGTTACTATATCATGACTGTTAGGCAAAGTCCTTGGTGACTAGAAAAGGTAAATCATAGAATTTAGACTAAGTCCACAAAGTCTAACAATTAACCCAACACACATTCACCACCAAACTCTGTTCCTAAATGCAGTGAAAACATGCCTTTGAAGACTTCCAGGGACGGTGATTCCACAGCTTCCCTGGGGATCCTGTTGCAATGACTGATCATTGTGGAGGGAAAGTGAATCAATTTTTGAGGTTGTTGTATTTTGTGATTTTTATTATGAGTCTGACAATTAACTGCCATAGCTTCTGGAATCACATCATTAAGGAGTCCCAAGAAAAACTTGAAAGTGTTACCCTTTAGAGTTCGAGAAACAAACTACAGTTTCCTTTTTTTTAGTTTCATGCATCTGTCTCCTGACTGAAATAGCAATATTTCAGTTCTGTATCTCCCTTCTTAAACTCCAATGACTACAAAAAAACAATGTGGTCCATAAATCAGAGTGGAAATGCCACAGATAATAGAAAAAAAAACAAATTCAGGAAGTAGTTATCAGGAGAATGAACAGAGCATATACATGGTTAATCAAAGAGTACACCTTATAAAGGTCAAAGTCTAACTAGAGTATTCCATGGCTGCAACTTTTTGTCTAAAGATAATGCAGTATTTGAGCCCAAATTGTCTCTTAATAAATGACACAGGGAAAACCAAATTCTTGATGATATTTTCTTAATAAAATTTTAAAGAGTAGATCAAATGATTAATTGTCAGACTTGTTGAACTTGTAGAAAATTCTCAAAAAAAACAACCCTTCCTGCAGAGCTCCAGAGATCTCACCTTGCAGTTGTGCTTAGCAGGGAATGGAGGAAAAAACATTGAGATTGTTAATTCCAAAAGAGAGTGATGACAGGATTTGGTTAAGTATATATCTTTCTTCCTTCACCTGTAAATTCTGATTTTCCTTTCTGCTTTACTCCTCTGCCTGACCCTGAATACCCCTTCTTTGTGCTTCCTTCTCCAGATGAGCTCATACATCAAAGAACTTCACTGCTGAAGCCTGGGAGATATTAATGAGTGTTTTTCTTCAAAATTTCCATCTCTGAGAACTTTCTGGAATGTTATCTTTACTTTAGTTTGTCTGTATGGACTGTTAAAATGTAATGAGTATCCCTGCTTTCCAGAGTGGTTGTTTTTTGAATTGGACATAATCTCTTGAAATTCTTCTCTCATCTTTTCCTAAAAGATGAACAGAGGGAGTGCTTGGATGACCCTCTTTCTATAATTCATTACCCTCTGAGCTGTGTTTGCTCTTTAGCTTCTTGCTAAAATTGATACTTTTATACTTCTTGCTGCGTTAAGGGACAACAGATTTTGTTCAATATTCCTAGTATTACAGACTTGGAACAGAGTTGACATTTTCTATTCACAGCAATTAATCCACCTGTGAGTATGCACATCTAATCCTTTTAAAGATTTTCCCTTTGGAAATGTTAATATGTGCATGTTCTTATGGAAATCCACAAATTTTTCATTCCACTGTATTTAAAAGAAAAAAATGCCTATATTTTATAATTTACTTGATTTTTTATAATTAATAATTTACTTTATAATATCATTTATCATTATCTTTTTATCATTAAGCCTTTTAAACCTCCTGTTTTTACTGGCATATTTCAGGCAGTATGCAGTCAAAAGAAAAAATACAAAAAAGACTTTCACACAATAAAAACATTTATTATGATCTATTTTAAAGTTTTGTGATGGCATTTGCTTATATTTTGGATTCCAAACACTACAAACAAATAATGCTTTTACATTTGGGGATAAGTTCAGAGTTTAAAAAAAATTTGATCTTTATATCTGCAGAAATTTCTTGGCAAGACAAGGCAACATAAGCCAATTAAAATTTATGTGTTGAAGACCTGAAGTCTTATGAGTTATGGCTTATATACAGAACTCCCCTAGTGCCATTTGATTTCTTTCATAAATAGTGTTTCATCTAAGTAAGGCTGGTTTTTTGAGTAGGAAAAGCAGCACATCTGTAGATAAATCAAAAATACCTTTAATGACACAACATGCTTATAAATTTTATGCAGTGGCAGGTGGGGAATATTGCACAGGTACTACTCTATTATTCTTAATGTGAGTTGACTTTTGCACGGCTGAAGAATCTAAACAATTCAGGGCTTTGTTTCATAAGCCAATCTACTGCTTGTTGGAAATGAAACTCCATAGGAATCTCATGAGGTTCAACAAGACCAAGTGCAAGGGTCTGCACCCGGGCCAGAGCAACATCTGGTACCAGCACAGTCTGGGGACTGAACAGATGGAGAGCAGTCCTGGTGAGAAGGACTTGGGGGTGCTGATGGATGTGAGGCTGGACATGAGCTGGCAAAGTGTACTTGTGTCCTGGGCCAATCTCACAACCTGGGCAGCAGGAGAGAGGGGGATTCTGCCTCTCTGCCCAGCTCAGGTGAGACCCCCACCTGCAGTGCTGGCTCCAGCCACCAAGATGATCAGAGGGATGGAACACCTCTGCTATGAGGAAAGGCTGAAGAAACTGGGATTGTTGTGCTTGGAAAAGAGAAGTCTTCATGGTGACCTAATTGCAGCCTTCCAGTATCTGATGGGAGCCTACAAAAAAGATGGGGAGAGGAAGTTTTTGCAAGAAGCTGGAGTGGCAGGACAAGGGGAATGGATGAAAAATGAAAGAGAGTAGGTTCAGATTAGATATTAGGGAGAAATTCTTTACTGTGAGGATGGTGAAGCCCTGGTACCAGTTGCCCAGAGAACCTTTGGCTGCCCCATCCCTGGGAAGTGCTCAAGGCCGGGATGGATGGGACTTGGAGCAGCCTGGGATAGTGGAAGGTGCCCCTGCGCACGGCAGGGGGATTGGAACAAGATGACCTTTGCAGTCCCTTCCAATCCAAATCATTCCATGATTCTATGATTCTGTAGAGAAGGGATGCATTATCCTTAACTAGCAGCTCCTCAAAAGTGTTTTGTGCTAATTGTAACTTTCGTTCCTATTTTGTCTTCAGTCTCTCAGTCAATCTCTGATGCTGATCAAGTATCCCCTGCTTAGTTCTCTCCTTTGCCACATACCAAAACACCAGCTCCATAACTTCCAATTCCCCAGCCTCTTAAGCAGGAACCTGCTGGTTCCTTCAGTCAAGAAAGAAAGATTCAAAAGTTGTATCTGAGGCAACTCATGATGAATATACCTGAAATAACCTCTACTGACATGTTGGAAAATAATCATCCAAGTTGGACACTTTACACAATGCACTGGTCTCTAACATTTGCTAACACAGTTTGCTAGACATAGAGGAAATCTGTAAACAAAAAATGGAATTTTTTCCACTTCATTAGTTGCACATCATGTCATTCAGATAGAAGAATGTCAGCTGAAAAATCAGGGTAAGCTGTTTTATAAAAGCCTATTACACTAAATGCCAAGATTACACTGTGTTTTTTTAATCAACCCTTCATTGCTCAGAGCTAATTATATCTTAGTTTTCATAAATTACGAGGATTAAGGTCACTGTGTAAATTACTCATTCAAAATTACTATGAATTGTTTGATCTGTTATGGAAGAGTGTGTTTACACATCTGTAAGATCAAAAAGTTTCTTGGTCTTTAGCTCACTGAAAATATCATTATAAGAAAGAGAATTTGTCACCATTTTGAACCTCTCCCTGCAATCCACAAAAAGACAGCATTTTGTATTCAATCTATGTTTTATTTTCTCATGTAATTCCTTCAGAATATTTCCAGATGTAAAAGGAGTAAAATTATCAAGAAAAAAACACACTCTATAAATAAAATGTGAAAAACTTAATCAAGTAGATGATGAAATAAGGAAATACAGTATCCTTAGGAGTTACTGAAGGATCTGAGTTATTTATCACTGTAAAACATCAACAAGAAAGAAATACAGTAGGAATATATATTACAGAGAATAATCAGGAGAAAAAACTAAAAAGCGATTCTCTGGAAACTTATTTGTACATAATCATTATTTTAATAATTACTACTTACTGAAAATTACAAATCTTGCCTTGGAAACTGTTTGCTATCTCATAAATTGCCTGCAGTAGATTTTCAAAGAGACACAGTAGGAACAAGTTCAAGCTACTGGAGGAATCACAATCTGAGTTGAAAATATTAAGAAAAAGCATTCCATTCTCAAATATTAAAAATATTTTTTGAGCCACAATTTGATGTGAAACCCAGAGGAAACCCTTTGTGACTGGAGCTGATTGGAAGACTGCATGGTTATCAAACATGCATACACTGTGCATTTTCATACATGCTAGAACTTCAAGTGGTGAAGATTCCAGTGTTTCAGCAGACCATGGAAATAATAGTCAGGGTTCTTTAGCGATTAAGAGCAAAAATAAAATAAATAAACTATTCATCCCAGAAAATTCACTGTAATGTTGATTATAAAACTTCTAATGCAAGGTTACACAGTGTTGTCAAGAGAGCCGGGAAAAGACACATAGCAGTTAACACAACAACCTTTTTCTCTGGAGTTTTCGGCTCCTTTCATTGCCTACAAAGAAAGCCAAGAGCAATTAGGTGATCAGGTCACGAACTTGAAGTTAAGTGGGATTAATTTAAAGCACAATTGTGAAAACTTCTGCTATTTTCTCCTAAGTGAGCAAACAGATTTTTGGAGAGACTCTTGAATTTTGGGTACTAATGGACTGCAGGGGAACCTGACATCCTGCAGAGCCTTGACCAGGTTAATGGGATAAACAGACGATAGCTAGAAAAAAACTTAAAAGGGTGGAAAAGCAGTTTCTGGCAGCTGTATTAGAGACGCGTGAGTACTCAGTGCTTGACAGGTATTTTTAAAACCCACGCCTGCAGTCCTTCAGCATAGAAAATGAGATAAATGAGGCCTCTTCCCCACCTCTCTGTCCCCAGCAGACATCAGCTGAAATGCCTATGAACACTTGACAAATACAAATTTCTATAAACTCTGGTCCTTGTTTGTTTCCATTATCTAAGGGAACAGCAACTACAGGCCTGTAGTTAAGGGCTGACAGTTCCCTTAGAGAAAAAATAGCAATTAACTCTTCTTCCAGCCAGCACCAGAAAGGAGGAAAATAATTGTGAAGTTTCTTCATTTTTCTCATTACCCTGTGCAACATGTCTGTAGCTGAACTGTACAAAGGAGGGCTTGCAGCCCCAGTTTACACTAAATCCAGCCCCAGTTGCTACACTAAATCAAGGTAGTTGCACATCTTTTATAGTTGCTTGATTTAAATGATTTAAAATAAAAATAATTCAAACTTCAATGCATCTTCAACTGTATATGACAGGAAAACTAATCTCTCTCCTTGTAGCACATGCCATCATGTGTACGGAACCCTTCCAAACTATATTAATGATAAATATCCCTAGGAAGGATTTGAGGATTTTCCTTTGCTCCTACACTGTAAGTACTATTTGTGATTGCCTTGTAAGATGAGGGCAGAGTTTATACCCTGAATAACCATTGAGTGTCTGAGGTTTGAATGACTTGGAGCACACATACCTTTCTTTATATCACATACCTGAATCCAGATGCCTGAAATATGTATTTTAAATCAATGAGGACTGAAAGAAGGAGCATCACTTTGAATCACAACATTGTTGCTCTGTGCAAAACTTTTCATGGAGACAATTGCTCTGAGTGGGTGGATGAGGAGGTTAAGAAAAATTGCTTATCAGGGTTATAACCCAAAGTCCCAAAGTCTTTCTCTCATCTTTTAGTCCATAGCAATTTAGAAAATACCATTGCTTGGCAAAATTCAGTTACGAAGTTGATGACCTGACATCCAAGACCTGCTCTAGATCACAGAGAACAAAAACCAAGGTACTGTGCTGATGAAGGTGTTTAGTTTGATTTGATAGCGAAAACTAAAAAGGTACTTCAGCTTAAAGAATAAAGTGTACAAAAAGCTTCACTAAGCTCCAGGTTATCACCATCATCATCTGGAAATTAAAAACTATGAGACAACTCCTTTAATATCTGACCTTACACTAAGGTCCTTCCCTTCTACTCAGTTGGTTCTTTACATCTTCCTATTTTATTTTTAAAAGAACCTGTCCAGTTCAATATCTTTATTATGGAATATATACATGCATACACCCATACATACAGAGAGAGAGAGAGAGAGAAAGAGCACCCATAATCCAGGTTTTCTAAACATACACCTGCTACTATCACTGAATGTTACTGTGTCATTTTAAAATTTGATTTCTGTTTCAGATTCTTTCAGATTTCAAAAACCCTTTCAAAGGTTTTTGATGTTTTGAAATATTTCCTTGTTAAGATGTTTAAAAGATTTAGTTTATGTGTATTGGCTTTCAGTGGAAACAGAAAAATGGAAACAAAAGAGATATTAGCATAAAAATGCAGGATGAGGATGTAAAAGGCCCTGAAGAATAACTTCAGTGAGGCTTTATTTTTCTTAGTCTTAGATCTCTGTTCATTAACAATCATACCCTGTGAAGAAAGATGGTATGAATTAAGAAGTTGTTTCAATTGGTTTATTCATTCGTTAGGAAAAGATTTTTGGGCCAGGACTATGAAAAGAGGGGATTCAAAGTGAAAAAATACTTTTACTCATTATATGATATTTTATGACAGATTACTAAACAGAAATATGGAAATAGTGCAGAAAAGTATCTTATTATGCATATATTAATTAAGGTGATGTATATTTTTAATTACTTTCTTAGCTCACTGAGAATAATCTTTATGAACTTTAGCCTTTAAGTATAACTAGTTTCAAAATATCAATCAAAAACATCCTGATAAATTTTCCTGTCTGGGTCAGATGGAATTTCATTTAAATCAGTAAAAAAGTTTTGGTTTCACTGGATTCTATAAGCTCTAAAGCATTACAGCCAATAGTGACTATGCAACATCACAAAAGGTATTTTTGTGTTCCCTTACCTAACCTCACAGGTGACACATAAAATACAAGTCAAAGCCAAAAGTCTTGATCCAATGAAGCACTGGAAGTTTAAATTATGAAAATAAGCAACTCTGAAAAAAGTATACAAAAAATATAACCAAGAACCCAAGCATCAACCATTCCCAGAAACCTATTTGAGAGAAAAAGAATATTCTTTATCTGTTTAACATAAAACTTATTAAAGTCTTGCAAATAATTGTTTATTAGTTATTGACCAACTTCTTTTACATCTGGTTAAAGTTACTTAATACTTGTTATCATGAAGTAATTCTAAAACTCCCAATGACTCTGGGGGATCATTTTTACAGATGATCACCTCAAATTAAAGTAGGATAATGAGGTGATTTTGACCTCTATGGAAAAAAAAAAAAAAAAAGAAGGAAAGAGAAAGGGAGAGGGAATGGGAACAGGAAAGGGAAAAGAATCCACCCAAACCCAACAAGAAAAAATTTCAACTGTTGCCTAAATGAGACACTTTGTAAGACAAGTAAAATTATATCTAGATTTGGTTGAGATATTTTTCCACCAACATTTTTAGTAGCAGGTCAGAGTCACAGTCGTAACGCCTTTCTACTACAAGAAATTGAGTCGTTTAAGAGGCTCAGATGCATTTAGACTTCTTTTCTTGTCTGTGAAACTTTTTTATTAGAGTTGAATTGGGTATTTAATGTGAAATCTTGCAAACAAACAAACTTAAGAGCATGAGAAGTGGGTGTTTGGAGTTTGGAACAACAGCCTTGATACAAAATCACAATGATGAACTAACATAAATCTATAGAAGTGGAGGCTTGTTGTAGGTGAGTCAATGAGAGACCAGCAGGAAATACACTTATACCTGTCCAACAAAGAGGCTCCTTCCTCCCCTGATGTGTCCCCCAAGCATTCCCTAAACCAAGCAACTGGCGAGGAGCATTCACTACAGATGCATCAGCAGCAGCTCATATAATACTGTGCAGCTGAACCCATCTGGCATCTAAGTGTTTGATATGCTGTTTGTTAGCTGTTTAACAGATTTGTCTTCCTCTCTACATAAAAGCAGGAAAGAGTTTTTGATGTCCACTAGCCATACTCCATAAACTGTCTTTGTAGCCAGAAGAGGGTTTGAACAAACTGCTCCTGCTCTGCTTCCTCTCCCCTCACTCTTCTCCTTCTGAGTCTCTTTCAGATGCTCTTGAACATTATCCCTGCTGTAAATGGATGGCAGATTGTTTGGGCTGTGATTAAATTAGGCAGGCACAGGTGGCATCACCTATTGTAAATTTGTCAACTTTTATGTCTACAGCGGCAGCTGCTCTTCTTTATCTTTTAATAACTCAGCAAAGGGGAGAGGGAAAGGATGCTGAGCCCACCAGATGAATCACATGGAAAAGAGTCCTGTAGGCCTCAGGGAGTCAAGATGTTCCCCATGCCATTGTTCACTGACAGCTACCTTTCTGCCCTGATCTCCATGAGAATTTGAGATGAAAGGGCATCAATTCAGCAGCAGGGAAGAAATATTCTATGGCGTTTGTATTACCTTTAATAGATTTGGTTATTGATCTAAAATTTATAGAGCTCTATAACACAGTATGCTGGTTTAGGGAAGAGACAATCTCTTAGATACTCTACTATTCAGTAGTTTGGAAGCAATAATCCTAAGATTTCATCAATAGCTAACACAGAAATGAATTCTACGTCTTACTCTATCCTTTCACCACATCATATCAATATACATTACATTTCTGAATTTTTTGTTGTTTTGGTCCTCTTTTAAGTGAACAGAATTCTAGCTTCATGTATCTTCCTATTAATAAACATTATATCAGGTACTAGAATATTGTAAAAACTGCATTAATATGTATATTTTATCTGCTTCCATGGCAGGACTTTCATTACTCAGCAAAGTTCCCATTCTTTACAGTTGTTTGCCATTGAGCTGCTCTTTTTCTGATCCCTCTGAAATCATGTAATTTTATTCTAGCCTGCATTAACAAATCACAGGGGTTCCAGTTCCATTTCTACTTCCTATTAACAGTGACATGGTTGGCTCCCTTTTCATCCTCGCACACATTCATCATACAAAAGATGCTTTTAAAAATTGAATAATATAAATTCAATAATATCTTATTGCCCAGCAATAAGATTTGTAGACGAACTTATTACTTATTCATTAATTATTATAATTTACTTTAAAGATTCCTGAGAATTTTTCAGCATTTCAAAGAACAGGTGTAGTGGTTTAACCCGGGCTGAGTTCCAGGGGCCCACTACAGCCACCTTCTCACTCCCCCATGCCCAGCTATAGAGGAGAGAGAGAATATAACGAGAGGTTTCGTTATTCATGATAAGGACTACAGCAAATTCTTTCTTAATCACCGTCACAGGCAAAACAAGACTCCATGTGGGAATAATAATCAAATTTATTACTAACAAGATCAGAGCTAAGAGTGAGAGACTAAAAGACACCTTTTACCCCCCACCCCCTCCTTCTTACATCCAACCTATTCTCCCGCAGTGGTCAAGGGAAAAGGCGAGGTGGGGGGGAGGTGTTGCTGTGGTCAGCTGCTGTTCTCAGCCGCTGCTTGGGGAGAGGAGTCCTTCCAGCCACATTCCATGGGGTCCCATCCCTCACAGGATACAGTTCCTCTCACAAACTGCTCCGGCGAGAGTCCATCCCATGGGCAGCAGCCCTTCACCCACAGCTGCCACATGGCTGACATTCCACAGGGTGCAGTCCCTCAGGCACAGGCTGCTCCAGCGTGGGCCCCACGAGCCACGCATCCTAACAGGAGAATCCTACTCCAAGTGGGCTCCTCTCCCCACAGGCTACAGTCCCCTGCCAGGACCCAGCTCCACTTTGGGTCTCCCACGGGCTACAGCCTTCCCCAGCATCCACCTGCTCCGGCGTGGCTCCTCCACGGGCTACAGGTGGATCTCTGCACTCCTGTGCTCCTCCATGGGCTGCAGGGGCACAGCTGCTTCACCATGGTCTGCACCACGGGCTGCAGCTGGATCTCAGCTCCGGCGCCAGGAGCATCTCCTCCCCCTCCTTCACTGACCTTGGTGTCTGCGTTGTTGTTCACAAGCTCTCACCCTGCTCCTCTCCAGCAGCCATCTTCATTTCCCAACTACTTTTTTTTTTTTTCTTCCTTCATAAATATGTTATCACAGAGGCGTTCTGTCAACCACTGATTGGCCCGGCCTTGGCCAGCAGCGGGCCCAGCCTGGGCATGGGGAAACTTCCAGCAGCTTCTCGAAGAAGCTTCTCCCTCAGCCCCCCCCCCACTGCCACCAAAACCTGGCCACAGAAAAACCAATACAACAGGTATGGCAGAACTGAGGAAGACCTGTGGATCTCAGATCTCCTGTTTCTTCCAGTTATACCAGCTGGTTTAATAAAAGATGTAAGTATTCACAATAAATATCCCTCTTCTTTGAAACACACTGAAATTGTCACTTTTTTCAAGCACTTTTGGAGCAAGGTTTCAACGAAGCAGCTAGGCTGAGGCAATGTGGAAAGCACCAATAAACATGAAATTTCAACAAAAAAATAAAGAGCAATGGCAAGGAACTGACAGGGAATACATTTACTGCAATAAAGCTCATGGCAACAAAACTCACCACCAAAGGATGTGCAGAGATGAAGTGCCATTGGGAGGTCACTCTTATGTTCAGTACCAGGTAGGAATTCTGAAAAATATAGTGTGGAAAGGATTTAAAGGACTGTACAAGATTTAAAGGACTAACTCTGCCCCAGTAAGAGTGTGGTTGTTGTGTTCCTAATGGTAATATACACCTTTGACAAGAGCTGCAAGGGAACTTTGATGAATTCAGGAAGTAAATGTGGAAGAAAACTCTATTAGGGAAAACTTCACTTTATCAAATCATGGAATCATTAAGGTTGGAAAGATTGCCAAGTCTTCAACCAAAGACCCCCATACCCACTAAATCACTAAACAATTTGGCTTATTAATTCAGAACCTGTCACTAAATTTGTTTTAGTTAAAGCAGCGAATTGTTTTGATGTTCTCTTCAAATTGAATTTGAACCATTTTTCCCGTCCTAAATATTGTGACTTCATGTTTTTATATTCACTTTGCATTGCTCTCTACCTTTGCAAGAACCTCAAATGAAAACTGAGTTAAACCTGGTGTTAAACACCAGGTTGTTTTTCATTAGTTCAATCATTTTTAGACCATTTAGAAACCTTTGGAGCAGTAGATGACTGACATGGATTTTGGGTTACACTAACATCCACATCTTGACTTTAGAGCCACTCTCCAAAACATCTGCCCGTATCAGCTGCTCCATACCTTGAGTGGGTTTCTCTCATGGCTGCACTGATTCGAGAGACTGATTTCAAGAGACTTCATGGAGGTCAGACCACACAGTTCCCAGCTGACCTGAAATCACAAATATAAGACTGCAGCTGCTACCAGCTGTGTTAATCATTGCCATGGATGAACCTCCCCAGAATCAAACCCTTAGAGACTCTTCCAGCCTGAAATATGAATATGCAAAATCCAAAATTGGATTGACAGAAAATCTGGAGAATTGAGACCTAAACTTCTCTGTTACTGACCCCTGATATCATGAACTCCTAGTGAGGTTATTTGAGAAAGAGTGGGATTTGGTCATGAATGAAGAATAATACCTACTATTGAAGCTAAGGTATGGAGTTTTATTTCCAAAAACTATTTATGCATTATTATAATTTCTTTGCATTTTTCTGTTAAGCAAATGTGGTGGTCGTCGAGATAAATTATTTACTTCATTAATACCAAGTTGAAAATTTGTATTTCCTCCCTATATGGTTGCACATAGGACACCAAAAATCAGAGATTACTGCAGCATAACAAAATATTAAAGAAAATATCAGAAATGGGAGGAAGTTTCACAGCTCTAGATAACATGTTAAGTACTTTGTTAACTCTTGGTTGAAACAGCCATTTGTTTGCTATTTTCCTCATCAGTCATCCTTTATTAGTGCTCTATTTGTAGATGAAGGTGATGAAAAACGTTAATATAATGAACCACAAGAATATGAATGAGGAACAATGGATGAAAAGTAACTCTTGCTTGAACAGCACTGCATTTTGAGTGTTTACTGAGTTACCTTCATTTCAACTTTTTTTTAACTCAAAAAAGAGACTCAGACTTGTTCTGGCTTTATCATATGTTATTTTTTTAATACAAGCTCCTCCAGTAATTGAAATTACATCTTGGTTACTACATCCAGCTTAAATGACTGTGTCTTGACATAGATGTTTTTCTGGGTGAGATCAGTTCTCTTGGCTTGTTTAATTTCAGCTGAAAAACACAAGTGAAAATGAAGCCAAATTGAAAGTTCAATGTGTGAGAGAATTCAGGAAGTCCAGTTTCCTATTTTTTTGTATTTCGAAGTTAGATTGTCTCTTGTATCTTAAAGTTCACTCTCTTGTTTTTTCTCGCCTTGTTTTTTTTTATTCTAACTTTTCTCAGATTTTCTTGCATTTTATAATAATGAAGACATTATGCTGAATGTTTTCAGTTAATTTTACTATTCACCTTCTACTTGCACATAAAGCAAAATATGTAGGAGGGCAATATCTTTCTGACATCTCATAAATTTCCTCTTGAAGTTTGTCAAAATTAACAATTGTACAAAAATTATTGGAATAAACAAATGTCGGATTAAAAAACTGAGCACCATTTTACTAGAAGTGTATAAAGGGATGGAGCATTGGTTTCAGATGAAAATGATGACAATTGTAGTGATGACTATTATGGATATTTCAAGATAATCATGGCTTTTTGGGGTGGTAAAGCAACCTCTAGTTTCTTCAAATAAATACAATCTCTGGAAAGATGCCATAACACTGTCAGACGGTCATTTCCTCTTTGTTTATGGCAAATGAATATAGCATTTTATCTCTATCATAAGGCAAAACTGGAGTTTACCAGACATTAAAAAAGTGCAGAAACTTGCATATAAACCCCTCACATCAAGCAGCAAAATGCACCCAAAAAGTGAGAAAAGGAAAGAAGTGATAGTTTTAAAAAAGGGGATATATGGGACCTACAGCTAGGGAGCAGAGCAGAGATATATTGATACTGACAAAGGCTCAAACCATTAAAATATCTCACAGAATCCTCTTAGAAGTTCTAGGAGGCTGTGGTTCTCTTGCCTCACTGTATTAAGGGATAGCATTTTTGATCCAGCCATAAGCATTCAAGACATGGATTTGCTCTGCTCTGCCTTTACACAGTCAAGTGTCTAAGGAAATACATAAGTGCCTGAATTAGCTTTAAGCACAATAGTGTTAGAGGCCACACTCAAAGCTTGTGTAGATCAAGGGGGTTTTCATTGCCTGTAGTTGTATTTAGGTCAGGCTGCTCTATCTGACATTTCTGGTATTTGTCCCTTATATGAGTGGCATAGTCCTATAGTTACATTAATTTCTCTGATTTCCTTGGTGAGGAAAAGATGTTTCCTGGTATTTCAGTTATGGACAAAGACAAAGAAGTTAAACCCTCAAAACCATGAGTTCTGGAAGATCCAAATTCACCCATTGAACCTAAATATGTCATTTTTAAGTAATTTTTGTGACATAAATCTGGACATCCTGCTTTACAAGATAAAAATATAAATATTTCCTGGCTTGTACGGCCTGACAGAGCAAAGATCCTTGAGAAAACAGAGGCAGGAAATCTAAGGATAAATACAGACAAAAGAATGAATAGTATGAATCGAGTGGTAAACAGAGCAGGCTGGAAATTAAAAGATTAATACATTAGAACAATGATATTGAATCATGTTCAATACATGAATATGACTTGAATCATGGTCTTGAATAGCTTGCTTTGAAAAGAGAGCTTTGTGCTGTTTTGAATGTTACGCAACACATTGACTGTGATAGCACAAAATTTGCATAACCTAAAAGTCTCTTTTCAAGACTTTCATTTTAACATTGTCCCACAATAATATATGACATATAATTTTCACTTTACACACAGATATTAACTGAACCATTCTGATCCAAACCACAATGATCCAGAGCAAATTCAGTTTGCAAAAATGTACCACTGCATTAAGTTTTGTTCCAGTGCAGATTGAATATAAACATTTACACCTGGTAAGCTTTTTGTCCTCTCTAGCTGAGTGTAATATATGCAGGAGGTTCTTACCTGCTTCTTTTAAAAGCAGGAACAAATAACAGAAAAGTCACTAAAACTAATACTGACTGCAATCACAGGCACAAACTGGATCCATGTGCACTGAGAACTTCCATATTGACAATTGGTGGTCTCAGCCTGATTTTGTGTTGCTTTTAGTTTAGTTTATATTACTTAGACATTTTTAATTTCTATCTCTTATCAGCTGTACTGAGAGATTTGTTTGTTGGTTGTTTTTTTCTACCTACAAAGCTACCATGGAATCAATGCCAAAGCTCATAGATCCTGGGTGCCCATTCTATATTTCTCTCACTGATATCTTCAATTTGTGCTGTGTCTCTCTATATATTTCATTCTCTCACTTGTTTTCCTCTTTGCTGACATCCATTCAGTGCAGTACTCTTTAAGCTGTGATGGATCATCACACAGGTATGTGTTTTATTGATATTACTTATATGACTGGTATTTAGAAGATTTCAGTCTGCACTTTAAAAGTCTCAGCATTAATTAGGTTCCTCAGCTCTCCAGGGCTTACATGTCCTTTTCTATTCCCACAAAAGACTTCAGAAGTCATTTGAAAAAAAACTGGTGCAATTTTTCAAGGTCAGTTTTGATCCAGTTTGTTGCCTTGTTGGTATTGATCAATGCTCCTGGTCTTGTGTCACCATTTTATCTGTACACTTTTTTTAATGTTTCTTCCTCCTTGTTATCAAGTCAATATAAAAAGTGAGATTAGACTTGGCACTGCAGTGGCTCTCCATTAGTCGTCCTACTCTTGCATAGCCTCCATCTATCCAGCTTACTTTTTGGCCCTTTCACTATGCCAGTATTTAATCCAGATGAATATTTGTCATTAGACTTGTGCTTACTAGTTCTATACATTCCTTGTTTGTCTTTTGCTATGCAGTGAATCCCATGGAAGAGCCACAGTATTTTTGTCTTCTAAGTTTTTCCATGTGAGAACTGCATTAGCACACTTTTGAATACATTGAGTGGGACTTTAAAGGAAGGAATTGTCCCTTCAAAGAAAATAAGACCTGACTAACAATGTTTCTAGAGAAAAAAAACCAACGACTAAGGCTTATTGTCTGTGGATAGAAGTAAAGAGGATCATGACAGGAGCATCTCTGCTTCGAACTAATTCTAGAACACCAACCAAATAACAGCAAAAATCTGCATCTCATGTTGATTGAGACACAGTACTAGACCACTATACTTCTAGGCTGATGGTGAAATAATCTCAGTAGCTCAGAACAATACTGGTTTTCTCTGTGCTTATCAATATAGAGCAGACAGTACAAAAAATATAGAAAAATATGCATTCTGACCACAAAAATCATTTAACTGTCTGAAGTGACCTGGGTCAGTCATGTACATTATTTTTTCTACTTGTCTATTGAGAGCCTCTGGCAATTACAGCAGCTCTGTAACTCAGCTTTGCCATCTTTGTTGAGAGCTGAAGTTTAGCATCATACCCACACATTTGTTTGGATAATGTTGATATGAAAATTTCTAGTTTATATGGCTGAGATAAAGTGACAAATGGAAGGACCTCTTGGTCTAGAGATTTAGGAAACCACCAAATGAGTACTCACTAGTTGTAACTGCTGACAGAATATTTGAAAAGTCAGTGTTTGCACCTGTATTCCACAGATCCAAGAACATTTTGCAACATTACTTCCATTATTCCAACAAATGCATAATATTAACTACACAATATCATACACAGAATATTGTAGACTGAAAAAAGCTGAAATCAGGAGAAGCTTTAAGTAGAAATGGTCAATCCAGATATATTTCTGAGACCTTGAAATAGTGATCTTATTAAAAATCCGTAATGACTATGTGTTAAATGATAAGAATCTTGATTAAATAAATGCTATATGCAAGTGTTGACAAGAAAGGTAATGTACATATGTTTATGCAAGGCTACAAATATGAACAAAGAAGAAATTCTTAATCCGAAAAAAGAAATCAGACAAATATCATGAGATGAAAACCAATCACCATCATCTTTACAATTCCCATTTTACACCTGTAGTTTGAAGGCAGAAGCAGTTCCATGGTGCCTGAAGCACTATAGTCAGCCTGAGGTAGTGCTGAAAATTGAGCTCACATATTGAGGACAAAACCTTGTACTTTGTCCATCAAATCTGCCTTTGTTTGACTGAAGCAGGAGAAGCTGCAGCCTCCTCAGCACTTTCAGACTCCAACTTCCTTGCTCTGACTTCATACAGCTCTTACTTACTTATTTAACTGTCCAGTGGCACCAGCTCAATAAATGCACAGAAACAGATGGAGAATCACATCAGCTCATCTCAGTGTAACTCATTCAAGTAATAAAGCAATTATTTCCAGGAATACAGATTCAGCTCAGACCTCTCAGTCATCTCCCATCCATGGAGACAACACCAGCACGTGCACTTGTAATATCCATTTTAAAAGTAGTAAAAAAATTGAGCAAATACACGATGTAATTACTATGATATTACATTGTGACTCATTAAAGTGAAATCTTTTTTTTCTGTTGCAGTCCATTGCAGGTGTGTTTTTTTTGTTTTTGTCATTTGTTTGTTTGTTTGTTTGTTCTAATAGATGGAATTAGAAAAGAAAAAAAGAATTGGAATAGGGGATACTTCTGATGTGGGATTGTGTTGCTAGAGCAGATTGGTGGCAAATCTCCAGCAGAGTGCTATAAAAGTCTTACTCAGGGGTTTCCTCTTGATAAGTTGTCTGCAATATAAAAGGAGGTATTTTGCAGCAGAACATTGAACAGTGGCATAAATTCCCTTGCAGTTCTCCCAGGCAAAAAGAGCAGGATGATAATTTCCACACAGTGTGATAATACATTATGTAAGAAGGGACTCAGTGGAAAATAGAAATAATCTTGTAGGATCTGAGCTAGCCTGTCAATACAGTAGCATTTGCAGGGAAAAGAAAAGCTGGTGCCATCAATTCAAGCCACTTTAGATCCAAAAATTGACAACTGAGGAGGATGGTACAGAAAAATATTAATTCTTTCAGTTGAGCTTTGCAGCAGGTTCAGTTTCCAAACCTAAACTGTCTAGTCAAAAGTAGACATAGGCTCCCTGCTTTTCATTTCAGACAGAAAATCACCTCCAGAGAGTGATTCACCCAGTGCATATAGAGTTGTCTAAGACAACTGGGACCTCTTTTGGAGATACCTCTCCCTACTGTTCCAAGGAGGACTGGACACCAGTCTATTCATGTGATAACTTTGCACAGAAGAGTTCCTATCCCATCCCTCAGGTTGAACGCATACACCACAATTTTGCTGTATTGGCTGGCAATGTTTCAAAGTAGCAATTTGCTTTTATTTGTAACATTTTTCCTGCATTATTGCAGCAGCAACCTCTGTGTCTCTTCCCCTCTGATGCTCTTCATTCCCTTTCCTTGACTGCATTACTGGTCGAATAAATTTGAGTCTGCATCTCTAAAGAGATTACTGGCCATGACAAGAAAAACAAGATGATAGAAAATACTTTTGTACGTGGTGCTTAACTTTTGTATTGCCTCCTCACTAGCAAAGCAAATCCTTTAAGTTTCTTGCCCCAGAGTTTAATATCCAATTAAGCAGGATGTTTAAATCACATATATGTTCAAGTGCATCCCACAAAGTTCTTTTAGAATACAAAATGAGAGTAACAGAAAAATAAACAGAGTTAGACAGGGACAATGTGGAAGATGAAACAAAAATAACGACTTTCAAACTTGGAAGGAAGAATTTCTAGAAATACTGAGTCAGAATAGTGACAAAACTCCAGACCATTTTAAGCTGAAGTTTGGAAAAGCCATGGCTGGGCAGCATGTTCTCCTGCCATAACAGGTGATTTTTACCTTTTGAGTTAGGAAATCTTTGTGCTCTGGCACTCCAGCAGGTGACAGCAACAGACTCAAATGCACGCTACCATCCTCTAAGAAATATTTTGGAAAACTTCCTGTCAAAAAACTGCCAGTGAGCAGGTCACTGCACATAAATAAACCCAAGAGCCATAGGATCCATGGAAGGCTTCTGAGGTTTGGGGTAGGTTTTTGTTTGTTTTTCTCCCCAGAAATAAGCTTTCTATTTTCTTTAAAAGGGATATTTGTCTGAAATAAGTATGAATTTCAGCACTTCTGCTCACAATAAGTGGTTCAACCTCGGCCCATCACAGATGTAAACTGTATTGCTAAATAACACACAAAAGCCTCTGGCTTCTCATCTGTGTCTTTTGAGTCCTCTCTGTTTATCAGACCTGCCAGGCATAAAAGAGTCACTGGATGCCACAGAAGTTGGCTCCTTTGACAGAAAAGACATGTGCTCAAGTTCTTTGAGTGCAGGCTGTAAAACCCTTCTGAGATACTGTCTTGGACTGTAGTCTCACACAGATTTAGGAAGGTGCTTAGAGAGAAGCCATTCTCAGAAAGTCAGGAAGTGAAAAAGTCAAATTGAATCATCCAGTCCATTACTCTGAAAGCACAGAATTGTCCATAGAATACATTTAAGCCTTGTCTAGTTTGAAGGGTCACCAAGGCTGACAGTTTCTTCCCAGGGCTCACAAAGATTAACAAATTATCCCATTTTAACCAGTTCCTGGGATAGGTGAGCCCCAGTGACTGTCCATGTGTGTTCTATTATTCAGACTACCACTAGCTAATTAAATTTAGCTTTCAGCCAATTATCTCAGATTAGCTGCCAGCTCAAAACATTCTCAGACAGTTAAGGTGCCTCTGGTGACATGCAATATTTTGACAGTGGATTGAAGCCCTATTATAATCTGGATTTTCCTAATGATCTTTCATTTTCTTACCTTTATTTGTTCTACAAAGGCTAAATAGATGGTTGTGAAGGTTTACAGTTCCCCTCTCCATAAGAGATGGAAACCAGCTCTAGTCACTAGTTGTATTAACTCACTGTTGTAATCCTAGGTGTCACTCTGGGATCACATTAATTTCTTCAGGATGTTTTTATTGATGGGGAGTCATGATAAAACTGGAGAACTTCCACACAGGCTTAACTCCTTTCCCAACAGTAAAGAGAAGGAGCCAACAAACCCAAGACTTAAGCAGCTCTTCATGTAGATGTATTTGTTGACTGTTTTAAGCACATCAATTCTTTGTCAAATATCAACAGATAGTTATCACCATTTGAAAATGTTTCCATGAGTTAAAACTTTTGTCCATCTCAAGATATGTATTACAAAATACCACAAAGAAATTAAAAACAAGTAGTTTTCTGATGAATTTAGAAGTATGGACCCAGTGCTTTCTAGGAAAAACAATTTCTATTTAAAACAATATTTTTCTACAGGAAGTACAGTTTCAATATCCCAAACATTTCTCATATTATTCTGGAAAATATTGTGAATTTTTAGATTTCATTTTATTTTTATTGATTCTAAGCTATCATGAGTCTGTCTCTATCAAAAAGCAGTTACTTGCTCCACCTGAAAGTTCAATAAATAGTTTTTTCTCAATAATAATTTAATAAAAAGTATCGACTCACTGCAAAGAACAAAACTGAGTTTTAAAAAGCAAAATACTTTGTTCCTAGTTTTTCTCTGTTCTCTCAGAAGGCAGTAGTTCACCACAACAAGAAAAAAAGAGTGTCACTAGGAAATAATGTAGTATTAGTTGATTCCTCCTGAGAGGAAATCTTCACAGTGTGCAGCACACAGTCAAGTAAATCTGGCAAAATATGAATAAATGGGTGGCAAAATGAGTAAAACTTCAATGCAAAAAGGAAAGATCTAAAAGATTTTGAAAGTGTTGAACAACTGGGAGTCTATATGATGACACAGTTTAATAATTTTGGAGGAGAAAAGGGTTCACCATGTTATTTATTTTGCTGTTTGTTTTTCTTCTTTTTTCATATAATATCTCTGCTATTCCCAGAAGGTCATTAAAATGCCATACCAGTAAATACCAGAAGATCAAGCTTACCAGAAAAACTCTGTAAAACAGGTTCTGAGATCTGTGTGCAAGTTTTGGAGGATAGAAGTGGGCAAGGAAGCATCATGGGGCACATCTGTTTTTCTTCCTGTTTTTTGAACAGAAAAATTCATTAAGTTCACAAATGTCCCATCAGTAGTGCTATTAATTTGAAGAGAAGAAGGAACAGGGAGTGGTTTACCCTGGAGAAAAGGAGACTCAAGGATGACCTTATTGTTGCCTACAACCACCTGAAATGGGGGCTTAGTCAGGTAGGAGTGGGGTTGTTCTCTCGGGTAACCAGCAATAGGACAAGAGGAAGCAGCCTCAACTTGTGGCAGGGAAGATTTAGATTAGATATTTGGGAAAATTTCTTCACTGAAAGAGTGGCTAAGCATTGGAACAGGCTGTCCAGGGTAGTGATGGAGTCACTGTCCCTAGAAGTGTTCAAAAAACATGTGGGTGTGGAGCTTAGGGACATAGTTTAGTGGTGGACCTGGCAGTCCATGATAATGGATGGATTCAACATCCTGAGAGGTCTTTTCTGGCCTTAATGATTCTCTGATTCTTTTCATACAATGAATTCCTGTTCTATGTATTGCTTAGGAAGACTCCAAAAATGTTTATTTTACCTACCCTTTGTTAATTTGAAACATTTGTAGTAAGATATTCTCAAAATGAAGGTATTCTCTAGCAGTATTTCATTTACAGGTGCCTGTGGCAATGAAACCACTGGGTGTTTCAAAAGAAGAGGTCAGAAGGAATGGATCTAGAGGAAGGAACTTTCTGGCATCTGGACAGAAAAGGGTCAGATCAGTTCAAGTGACAGGCTATAGTCACTGACACCATTCACGTCCTTACTACTGGGCTGGTGAGACAATAAATAAAAAGGCCTCCTGGTCTTAAATCAGTTTTTACTAGGGCACTCTGAAATATTTGGCTTCAGGACCTCATTTTTATTTCATCTATTTTGGAGCCTAAACATCATCTAAATCGATTCGAGCCAATTAAGATACAGTCCATGAACTACAACACTTGTGTAGTGGCAGATGTTTCCTGAAGACCTCAGAGGAGCCAGATGTGGAGTAATGTCTCTGCCCCTGCTGGCCTTAGCTTTCTCTGTGACATCAGTAAAAGGCAGACTCGTGGCCACAAACGTAACATTAATTATTTTCTTCCAACAATAGTTGTTTGGGTTTTTTGCTTGGGATGAGCTATTTGATCCTAAATATCCTTACTGACAATACAGAAATGCAACTCCCTCCTGAATGTCTCTAAGTGTTTTCTTTCACTGCAGTGCAGGGCAATTAGTTTTACCATTTAATGGTGCTTTGTGTGAAATATTCCTTCCTTCTGTCAAACTCAAATTGCCAACTTTGAAATTCACTGATTGCTTCATTGTGGTTGTATTATGGAATTGGGAGTTCAGTTGCAGTCTCCCCGTCGCAAACATTTTAATTAACTTCCCAGTTGCTAAAATTCTTGTAAAGATAACTAATGGAAATTTTGCATTTTCTTTTCATCACAAGGTTTCTATGACCATCATTATTTTTATTATTATATGATAGGTGCCTTCTAACCCTCTCTGGTCTTTTTTGGAAGTATGACCAGCACTGTGTGTAGCAGATCAGAAGAGGCTGGGCCTCTTGATCTGTATAATGCATTATAATTATGTCATATTATTTTCTGTCTGGCTTGCCATGCATTTAACAGCTTTGCATCCTCTTGGGGCCAATCCAATGTCCGTTGAACAGTAAATTGCCTTGAGTGGTGTCCTGGGATCTTGCCTGAATGAAGATGTCACTATTGCTCCCTTTTCAACCTACGTAACTTATGTTTATTACCATCAAACTTCATTTGATATTGAGAAATAGAGTTTAGAGAAGATACTTCCAGATTTCTTCTTGGTCTTCTTTGAATTTACTTACCATGAATAGTTTCTTTTCTCATCTACAGGTCTTATTGTCCTGCTGTTCACTCTGATTTCCATGTCATCTTGTACAAAAACTATTCATTCTGAGAATATGCAACACTATGGAACATCTCAACAAATATATGGTTTTCATAAGGGAATTTGCATGCATTCTTTCAGTCCATCTGGATTTTTTTGATATGATAAATACATATCTCTCATCCAAGCCTTCATTCTTAGCCCACAATGCTTTCTAAGTATCTAATGTACATTTTCTGTGAGCAACTCGTTTCATTTTCATTTCCCTAGCTTTTGTAGTTATTTTACCAACAGTTGATTTGCCACACAGACACAAATAAACACACATGGTGGAACTGCAAATTCAATAAGCAAGGGAGAACAGTAGGGTTTTCTGTAATCCTGGTTTCATCCAAAGCTGTGTCTATTGCCCACTGTGCTGACTTCCCTGGAGATCTGTCAAACCAATAATATGTCCAAGTGATGACAGGAAAATGTTGTTTCAAGCTCAGCAGTCCAAACTCAAAAGACCTGATCCAATGGCCAACGCAATCAGTGCTAATACTCATTAATTTGAGTGCACATTGAATGTGTATCTGTAATTAAACTGCATCCTATTTTAAGCTCTTTTTAAGCTCTTTTAGAATGTAATTATATTGTTACAGCAAAACTGGATCAGCAGTCAGACATTACAAGTACAGGGAAGGTTCTTGTAAGCACCAAGTGCTGTATTTTGTCAGTGAGATAATAAAAGCTGGACATATTTGGCAATAAGAACAGGATGTATTTTGCAGAACTGAGCTCTTGATTCTGTAAACACATTACTCTATGAATGTCATAGTCCATGAGTTACATAAGGGAGATTGAGTTAGGTCTAATATAGAAAGCATCATAAATATTCGAGATTAGTAGGAAGAATACCCAGCTGGAAAAAGAAACTTTTCTTTCAGTGTTTATGCACAAGCAGAGAAGAAATCCCTGGTCTACCCTATCCAAAATATTCAATATTCTCATGCTGATGCATAAAATAAGACAGATTATGCATATGTTTTCTGAGGTCTGATCTGTTGGCCTGCCTTAAAACACGTATAGTTCATCTGTTTAACAAGTGAAATCATTAGGTCCGTGAGCATTCCTTTACCACCTGGAAACTGATTTAACTGTTAAAGCATTTTTGAGATTGAAAGTTCTGAATTGCCAGAATTTTAAGACATGAAAACCGTACTGCAAAAGACTAAGACCCTTCTAATATGTCTTTTGAGTTCCTTGTAACTGGAAACTTCTACTCAACACATCATCACCATATTTCACTGCACTGTTTGGGAACTCAGTACCATAATGATGGTAAGCTGCTAAATATTTTGTAGGAGTGCCTACCTAGTCTTTCACTTCAAAACACTTTCCACATAACACGTGATAAAACCAATTTGTCTTGTTAAAGAAAAAAGAATGTGAGGCTTCTTTGGTTTTGTAGTGCTCCACGAGTTACATAAAAATGAAATATTATTTTGAGTTCACATGATTTAAAGCTCAGCAAGTTTAAAACAAATGAAACAAAGAAGAAGAAATGAAATTTACATCATGTAACAGCAGAAACAAATGACATGCAGCACCAGTTTTTCCATCCCTCCAAGAAACAGATCAATAATAAAAATGTACTTCGTTTTTATTAATAGCTATTGCTGTAATTTATTCGGATATAAAATCCATATTTCAGTCAGGCAATGGTGCAAAGGCACTTCTAATGGGCAGCACACGTCTTGGTGAGATGATCTGGATCTGAACATGGAAAGGTAATTTTATGTTCATAAACTCTAATATGAGCCATTCCTCTTCTTCATCCTGTGTTTCTTAAGGGAAACATCAACACTAACATTAAAAGGAAGGTAGATTAGCAACAATTCACACCAATATTTCTCCAAGGTGCCTAGTAAACAGTAGAGGCCTCTAGGAAACAAAAATTCAATAACTCGTTGCATAGTTCCGTCCTGAGATACTTTTCCATCTCTTTATTCTTGTTCCTCTGCCACTTTTTTCCTATGATGGTTCATTTATAGTCTCTCTTATTCTCAAAAGTTGCATCAGCCGTCTCCCAATCAACATATTACATAGATTTTTAGAAGCTAAAACTTCACAATTTATAATCTCTGAAGTACTGCATGATATTACTAAGACAAAAACAGAGATGAGATCCTTAAATTCTAATTGACAGAAAGTTTTAACATAATCCTGCTCATAATCTTTCCCTGGACTTCTTTCCTGAGATTGAAAAAAAGGCTAATGCCATTAATGTTACTTTCATATTCCATGTCTGTATTTAAATAGCTGCAGAGAGAATATCAAAATAGTTATTCAAGCTGACCAGGAGAGCCATAAAGCTGACAGTTCTGCAGTTATTTTACTATTTATATCAGTTCTTCATTATATTTCTTAGGAAATAATCATGTTTTCAGTAACCAAACTCCACCTTGGGAGACCTCAGCACCTCTGACATTCTGTGAGATTCAACAAAAGCAAAGCAGATTTGTTGCACTGAGTTCAAAGTAAAGAACAAAACTCTCTAAATGCAATTACACCTTTGATTTCAAAGAAAGAGGCAACTACTGGGAATAGTTAACTTGAAACTTTCTCAATGAGTGTGTTATTCCAGCTTTCTTACACACCTTTCAAGAAACTACAGGATTTGTCACCATTGGAAACAGGATGTTGGATTAGAGGGACAGCTGAAGCCTCTCTTGGCTTTTTAGCTCTGTCCCAAAGCTTAGTAACCTCTGAGATGAGGGTCTAAATATTGCTCCTATCTCAGTATTTTCCTGAGCAAGACTACTTAACACCAACAACCCAGAACACAATAACAATTTTGTCAGAAGTTCTGCTGCAGGAATTCTGAAAATATAACCTGTAAGGGGTCACAAAGGGGAAGGTTTGCAGGGAAAATTCAATATCATTGGTACTTCTTGATTCTTAAGAAACATAATTGAAATGTTTTCTTCTACTTTCTTGATAAAAGATCTTTTTATTAATGATCATTAACTCTTTGCTTCAGCTAAATTTGTTAGTACATAATAATTTACTCTTTATTTATTCATGGGTTAGATTCTATAAGAAATAACTTATCTTTTTATGAAATAAAAAGAAACTCCTCAGTTTTCACAAATATTTATTCTTTATTCTCTTTTTAAGAGCAACTTTATTAAGCCTCTTATCAAAATGCAATTCAATTTATTAAGCGAAAACATTAAGCATTTTTCATCTGCTGAAAGCCAACTATTTGCTAAAAGGATAACTCAAACCTAGAATTTTGGGAATAAACTTTGTCTTTTTGCTTTTTGAACAGAATGAAAAACATGCACATTTTCTGTTTCCTTAGTAATAATTAGACTCCTCTTTTCCTTGCTGAAGTTTCTTCCCAAGCTTGCAAGCACTGCAAGATTTGGAAGTAGAGGTCATGCATATGTATGCTGCTGCACAGGTATCAGAAAATAAAATTATAGCACTTGCCGTTGTTCCACAATAGTTGTTTAAATAGTATGTGTGAATATGTGCTGAAGTTGTGATTCCACAATGAGTTTTCTAGGTGCTTTCTTTGTCTAAGTAAGAGGAAGTATTGAAGGGATGCTGTCCATATGCTCACTTACTGGATGTACTTTCACACTGCTCCATCCTAATTTTGTGCCAGTAAGAAAAACTGTATAGCTTGAGGAAAAGCTGGAGATGGATCCTGAAAATTAATTACCTGTGGGGTATAAGAGATGAGGTTAATTTTCAACAGAACACTTTTTCATTTGGCCCATCACATGGCTATAATATAATTTATCTGGCCAAGGATGCTTGAGAGATTTCATAGAGCATACCTTGCTTAAGTCTAGATGATTTTCTAGTACTTTCTGTGGTATAGTATTGACTACACCCAAGTCAGTTGGTGGGACTTTATAAATAGATGGTCCCATATACACATCAATATTTATCTTTCCATATTCAGGTTCACAATTAATGCTAAGGCTCTTCAGCAACATCTTGCTTCTTTTTACTGACACTATTTTCAGTCTCCTGTTAAACCCCATTACAATGTCAGAGGGTCAAATAACACAAGTGCTGTGTCAGGCAAGAAACAGCACTTGAGTTATCTTCATGTTCTCACCTCTGCAAACTCGATTTTGAAATCCATCGCAGAAAGTAATTTGGTCCTTCTTTCAGGAGTTCCCAAAGACATCAAAAGACTGGAAGAACTTTCCTTTTTTTCCACATGGCTTTAACTTTTGACAGATGTAATAAGCCAGTCTCCCCTAAAAATTTCAGCAGCTCTTCCACTTGGCTCTTCACGGGCTTTTTTCCGTAATTATCAAGTATTTGTGTTTCTAAAGCACCAAAGGAAACAATTTGCCAAATTATAAATGAGCAGTTACAGGTGTGATCAACAACATTTGGAAAAGCCAGAGCCTCAAAGTGTTGCGTTTTCGTGGATAACACCACAAATTGCAGATAACGTTTTAAGCAGTGTGCATTCAGGCCTGGGAAGCTTACTAAACTTCACAGAGGATCAAGTTAATAAATTACACTGTAGAGTTGATAGAAAGAGATAAATTGGTTTCTTCACAAACTTCTCTTCACACATTTATTGAGCTTTTTTTCTCCCATGGGGTCCTGATATTTCTCTTTTCACAGCTAGTGAAATCATTAGTTCTAACTGGAAAATTAACATGACCAACTCATTATCTGTTTTGTGTTGTGTGCAGTCTCAACTGAATGCAGAAATCCTTTATTTTACTCTGTTAAATTATTGGATTTTGCCTTTGTAATTCGAATTAAATGCCAAAAATAATTTGCTGAGGCAGTGTGGTTGAAAGTAACCAGGAAAATCCAGATTAGGGATTATTTACAGACTCTTTATCCTTGCTGTGACACTGACTCACCATTTTCCCTCTCAGCTATTCATTGCCTTAAAAAACAGGAGCACATTTTTGCTATTTCATATGGGCATTTTGAAAAATATAAGCCAATATGCAGCCAGTTTTTTGGAGACTGAAAAAACTGAATGCTTTTCCTATTATGTAACAGGATTTGTCTTGACTTTAATTTGCTCCCTAATTTATTCTCTATATTACATGTTCTTTTATTCTGTATGTATTAAAAGACTTGTTAAACTGTCATAAATAGTTTAAATTTCTCTATACTTATGGTTTGGGAAGTCCTTGCATGGATGTGGGCTGTGATCTAAAGCTGATTGGCACCTATAGAGAAATTCTTACTGACAGAAAACAGTGGGATAAATCAGGCCCTCAGAGAGTCAACAAGACTGTCTTTTGGAACATTTCATGTAAAGTAATGTCTTCCACCCATTCTTTCACAGCCTGCCTGGCCACAGCATGGGAAAACTGTAGACTACTGAGATAAGAGCAAACAGCAACTTGTGTGAAATATTAATACTGAAAGGCAAAAAATAAAATCAGAACTAACAAAGAAAACAAACCCAACGGGATTGAAAATGACAGAAGGAAGTTCATCAGTCAGAATAATAAAAAAACCACAAGTACAATTAATTGTAAAATATCAAGTTTTAATCTGCAGTTATCTGAGCTTGACAAATTCAAATAGACAGTTTGTGGAAAAGCAAGACTGAAAATAAAAGTTAACATTGGATAGAGAAGATATTAAAAATATATGAATTAAATAAATTCTATTAAAGGACTGTGTGAAACCGTGTTTCTGTGGTACACTTCATACATCTGATATTCCCCTGATTAATTTAATTCCTTCTTCCCCTATCTTATATTCCCTTGTATAAATCTCCTCACTGCTCTTGTATTTTCCATCAGCTTCATTTCCAGTTCAGACACACTATTTGGCAAGAAGATGATGATTAGTAATGAATTCCTACAGAGTTGTTGCTTCTTTTAATAAAAAAGGAACACAGAAGCTCCTTACTTTGAATATTCTAGTTACTTAAATAAGCGGTTTTGTATTGACAAAGTCTGATTGCTTTCCACTACACTATAGAGTGTCAAGAGCTTTTCTATTCCCCAGATTCACTGAATTTTGAACCTCTCGGTTCTGTTTTGCCAGGGCAATTTCTATACAGTGAGTCTGTGTTAATCAGACCAGGCATTTTGCCATTCACCATTCACACACATTTTTCTACTTCTTTGAACATCTCCAAAGACAAAAATAAGCTCTTCAAAAATGCAGTAAACTGGTTCTCCAGATGTGACAGATCCAATCCAGATCAGGCAAACCCGCAAAGTTTATTTATTGTTACACAGTCTACAGGAGGAGAGATTTAGAAAATTAAATGCATTTTTAGATATGGAAAAGAAATGCTACTCAAGAGCGGCAGAAAGCACAACTATGCAAGAGGCAGATGAAAACCAGTCTTTTTTCTGATATCCCTGGTCTGTGGGGGATTGTGGGGAGAGGAGGAAAGCACACCCACTCCCAATTTTTTAATTACAGTTGTTTTCCCCAGGGCTCAAGAAGATGTTTCCAATATCCTTGCGGATGCAGAAGCCCTGGTACAGCCCTACTGATGTTGTCGATACAGATGGAGATGGTACAAAACTCACTGCAAGGCCAAGGCCAGATTTAAATCTGGGCAAGGCAGGTGCATTTCCCATGGAAAGTATCAGGCCAAATGCAGCAGTAGTGTGGGGAGGGGGAAATCACTCTTGCAGATATTTTTCTGTGGAATTCAGCCCAGAAGTTAATGTGTAAGCAACAGCTGCCCAAATCTGCTCTGAAAACTCCACAAGATGTTCACAGAAAACCAACCTTAGTTGATACAGGAATTTATTTCTACTGCTGTTGTTTCACTGGCCCCCTTCCAGATCAAGGCTCTGCCTTGACAAGGGGAGTTAGGCCTGTGAAAACAGACTTGAGTCCTACTTAATTCTATTTCATCCTAATATTTCATATAAGCTTGTGGAACCTTTGGAGTTTTGGCCTTGAAATGTCTGTCATGCTCAACATAGAGCCTGAAAGGAGGGGAGAAAGCAACAAAATCCATCCCACCATCTGTTAGTACAAATCATTTTCCCAGCAAAGTGTTGGTTTGGTACATTCTCTAAATAAAATCTACTTCTAAGCAATCTAAAATGTTGTGAACAGACAAGCTTATTAGCACTTGTCATATTTGATGTAGAAAATACTGGAATTAATTTGTTCCTCTACACTAATAAAGCACTTGCAAAGAAGTTTGGAAATATAGGACAAATTTTTGTCTTACAAAAAAGAAGTACTTTAGTTGTGTTATTTCTTTGGAAATCTCCACTGCCATTAAGAAAGAACCTGTACTGGATATGGAAAACACAAATCAGTTCCCCTCTCTGGTAGACCTCTTGGAGCACACTGCAGATCCCTCTTCTGTACTTCATATTTTAGAAAGTCAGAAATTAGGTGCATGATTGTAATATTTTATATAGTTGTACTAAAATAGTTTAAATAGCCTGATGAGGTACAGGAGTACTGTATAAATAGGATTGAATATGTAACTGTATTAGATAAATGGCCATGACTAAGGATAAGAGAGTAGAAGATTAATTTTCTACCTGTCAGACCAGATCCATCCTAACTGAATTCAGCTTCAATTTCCCCCTTTGGTAAAACTCACCTCTAGTGCTGTGGCACTTTCACAGGCATATCTCCAAGTCACCTTGCATTCTGGAAGACTTGAAATGTCTACTTTCACCAGAGAGGTAATTTAGAATAATGGTAAGTTATCTTTGATACAGCAGAGCAATCAGTGTAAGTGTCACCAACCTGTATCTTTTTGCTAGACCTTGAGTCCCATCACCAAGATCCCCTCAAAAACCCTCTGCACAGAGTGAGACTGGAAATACCTGGTTGGATCTGTCTGTTTGACACTTAAATCTGTGTGCAGCTCAGCAACCTGAGGCCTTAGCAAGCTGCTAAATAATTTAGGTCTTGCCAGACAAACTCAAGTAGATAATCTACAGCCTGTCCAGGGGGCAGCAACTTTGTCAGAAGGTGAATGATCTGTGGATCAGATAAGCACAGATTCAGGGACTCATCTGAGTTCTTCTGCATACCTGTACATGAACTGTGGTGCAAAACCCACATCTGTACAAACCTCATGTGAAATGAAGACATTTCTCTCTCCAGTGGCCTGAAGTGTGCTTGTACATTTTGTACTTTGTGTTGCTAATTAATAGAAATTTTCTCTAAAATTATAATTTCAATTTTACTGCCTCTCAACAACTTCACACATTTTATGAGTTTTTTTGGTTTTTTGTTTGTTTGTTTTTTCCCCAGATTTATGACAATGTGTCTGAAACCCCTCAAAAAAAATTATTGTCTACTGAAAAAAACCCCTTTGACTGAATTTCATCAAGACAAAGATCCTTTGCAGGGGTGATTATTCTCTTAGTTGTATGTTCAGCTTCAGAATTGTGGAGTTTTGCTTTGCCTTTTTTTTTTT
>VXBA01002938.1:1338157-1370284 GCA_013399895.1 Serilophus lunatus | reverse complement strand
TTTTTTTTTTTTTTTAAGCATCTGTTGGCTCAGAAATTCTCACATTTTGTCCTGGATATTTCCTGTACTGGAAGAAAATGGAGAGCACCTACACATTTTCACATTTTGCAGCATGAGATTGCCCTGCAATAAATTCCGTGGTCATCTTTGATTCTCCAGAATTTCCAGGTTGCCAAATTTAATTCTGATTCTATGGTTGTTGACTTTGTATGAGTACACAATAAACCATGACAATTTACACTTTTCTGTCTAAAGAAGGGCAGTGTCAGTATTTTGTAGTGTAATTCCCGTATAGAACAATAATATAACTGCCCTTTAATCAGTCTACAAACTCTCCAGAAGTGTTCACTGTACCCTGTTTTCCATTAACTTCCCAATCAGAATTCAAATTGCCACATCTATATTTCAAAAGTTCTTTGTCATTTCAGAGCATGACAAAGTCACTTGAATATTGTGTCAGGAAAACCTTTTATAGGCACAGTTGTGTTTACAGAAAAGTTCTATAAAATCACCTTGTGTTACGGAAACAGGCAGTGCAAAAATTTGGCAGAAAACAAAAAAGCAAGAAGATAAACAAAAATTCCAGATCCCTCTGCAAATCTGGTACAACTAAAATTGATCAGGACTTGTTCTTTAATCCAGGAACCAAAAAGCATGAAAAACTTCACATCCACATACTTCAACCCGATCTACTCCTTCCCAAAACTGGATGACCATACCCAAATTGCCTATTATGTCTAATTTTAAGTATTTTCTTCCACTCTCGCTGTTTGCAAATATTGCCTGCTAGTTTCTACTGTCTGTATTTGTGATGTAAGCTGAGAACTGAAGAGTCTAGACAATTATCTGTCATTCCTTAAACCATGATTTTTTGCTAGTATATTTAGAAACTGCAATATGTAGTAGATGCATTTGGAGAATAGACTGACCAGATTAACTATGGGGATTTGCAGTCTGTTCTGGAGATAACACTTGGGGGCAAGTAGACTGTTGCTCCTTATATATGCTTAGTAAATATGTTTATTTAGGATTGAAGTATAGATAGTTTGCTTTGTCATTTTCTGTTAGTATATCTTTTTATTTGCGACCCAATGAGTCACAAAGGTCAAACACAGTCAGATTTCCTTGTTTCATTTTAGTGTCAGAGGGTTCATGGTAGTGCTACTGATGCATTGTGACCCAAAGCAAGATCAGTGTCTAACTGCGACTTTGGGAAAAAAAAATGAAGAGGAAAAAAAGAAAAGAAAAAAAAAAAGAAAGAACAACTAACTGATTAATTAACTTTAATTGAACTAATTTGCATGTAGCTGTGCTTGTGGTAATTCAGAAAACAGTCACCTCTGATTAATATATATTGCAAAATTAGAAGCACTAACAAGCTTTTTTGGGGATAGCCTATTAATCTAAATGGTTTCTTCTTAGTCAAGCCTGTTTTACACAGACATTTTAATCTAAGGATCCCATTTGGAGCACTGTTTACTTTTAGCAAAGTTTAGCTATGATAATTTGTGAATTTAGTAAGCATTTTAAATAGAATCAGAATCTGATTGCATTTGAGTCCTTGCAGACTGGATGTCACACATTTGTTTTGGTGAGCTGATCCTCAACCTAGCTCTGGATGTATGGCTGTGACCTCGGCTAGGTACAATTTGGGATCTGGAACATGCACATATAACCCAGGCTATATCAAGGACAGGTTGGACCAGGCTTGGAGAAGTTATCCCTGCCCATGGCAGAGGGTTGGATCTGGATGATTTTGAAAGTCCCTTCCAACCCAAACCATTCTGTGATTCTATGATTGTAACACTCAAGCCACAGTTAACTGTGTCTATGTCTAGGAGCACATGCTGGGAATGTGCCATGGTTTCCAATGCTTGTATCATTTCAGGATATCCACTGTTAACACATTGTAGGCTCAGTATAATCACAGTAACAGTATAATAACAGAAGCATTGCTCTGCTTGAGCCAGTAAATCTTTTCCTTCAGAAAGGATAATTAGTTTGTTCTTACTACATTACCACAAATATATTTCTTCTCGTTCCAGAGCTGGATTGTTCAGAGTTAATTGGCTGCTCCTGAGTTGGGCTGTGCTGCTGAGCTTGTCTTTATGCTCAGTCAACCTCCCTTAACTAACAGGAGTGGTGTTGGCATTTGGGAGTTACAACTGTCTTATGGGTTTGGTTTTTTTTCCTTCTTTCCACCACTAAATCATTCCCGTGACTGTACTTCAGATTCCACCATTTCACCACAAGACTCAGAGTATCAGAAATACTCCTTATATTTTAGAAGTAGTGTTGTTACAGTCTGTTATAGTACGTAGGATAAAAATACAAGAGACTCTTGAATTTAAGTAGTTTTAGTTGCAGCTTTTTTCCATCCGTGGAGAGAAAAAATAGTTAGTCCTAAAACAGAATTAAAACCAACCAAAACTACCCCAGTTGTTATATTGAATATGCCATGGTTTTAAGCTATGTTATGGGTTTCAGATTTGTGATACTGAATTACGGCTATCTCAGTTCATTAGCTAGTAAGCTTCTTGAGGATCAGTTTTACCTTCAGCAGATGACCTGAACAACAAATAAACAGGGAGAACACATTCTCTTCTCTGTGTATAGAGGAAGATTAAAGGATCTAAATTTGAAATCACTGCCACTTACATTGATGAGCTTAAAGGAAGCAGATATTAATAGATTTTTAGTATCTTCAGTTTTGTTTAACAGGCTTCTAGGAACCAGGTATCTAATATAAAAATTCAATTGAAATTTAAAAAGGAAACTTCACTTTTCAGTAGTATGTCAATCTACTTGTTTTTAGCAATCTGTTTCAGTAAAAACACAACATAAACAGCAATCATGTATTTCATTTTTATTGATGAGGAAAGGCTAGGAATCATTTTTCGGGCTGTTCATAATATTTTTTTTCTGTATTTTTTGCCATATTTCTATTGTTTTCTGACCTCTGGGTGAAGAATTAGATCTGAAGTTTTTTCATTTTTAAAACATTTATCCCATTCAAAATTATCACATAATTTCTTTGCTCTCCTAGAAGATTTGATTAGTCCCTCAGAGGCAGACCCCACCACACCAAATAGAGGTATGAAGACAAGATCATCCTGTAAGATACCTGAACCATCTCCATATGGACTGGAGGTAGTTTCCATCCCAGTCTTGCCTAACTGTGAATGGCAGATGGAGCAATAAACTAAAAGCAAAAAGAATTTGACTTCACCAGTACTTTGGCTTCAAGAGACTTCTAAAAAAGCCAAGTGGTTGTGACTTTTGAATGTGGATAATGAAGAGAAATAAATCAAACTAATAAAAAAGGAAACAATAACATTAAATTCACCTTATTTTTCACATTAAAGAGAATCTACTGAATGAGATATTCAAATTTAACCCAAGTTCAGACGATACCAATAAATGTTTTAGCACGCTGTTTTATCCTATTTTACTAGCCCTACATGGGATTAAGATAAATACAATGTCAATGAAACATCACAGAGGTGATTTTCTTATTATTTATGTGTTATTAATTTATTATTATTACATTATCCTCTCTCATGGTGAAATCAATTTAAAAATTTGCTGGTTTTAATTACAGAAAATGTACAGATATACTGATGATTTTGGTCAGTTGGTTAGTTGTTTGGGGTTTTTTTCCCCTCTCTAAGAATACCACTATTGAAATATTGCAATTTATGCTTGAAATTGAAAGTTTCCTAGATCTCTTAGGGTGTCATTCAGCTTTTGACTCATCATTAACAACACTTTGTCTGTTCCAAAGGCTCATTCCAGCTTTCAGTAGCTCAGATAAAGCCTAGATCTCCTCCTAGAAAAACTAAGTATAATTAGAGCTGTCATATTTTTACTGTAAAAACATAGCAGCTGAAAAATAAATATATACAAGCCCTGACTTATATTTGCTGGTTTAGTTGTTTTCTTGTTTTTTTTCCCCCCAGCTCCTCTCTGAAGTAGAACTCATGCCTGAAATGTCAGTGATATATTTATTCCCTACTTTTATGTATATTTAGGGTCACAAGCTGCAAGCCAATTCTTCTGGAATGCTTTATGAGAGATAATCATGAATTTCCTCACAAAAAAACCAATATAGTGCACCTTGCAGCTCCATAATCTTTTCAAATTTTCACTTTAATTCCTTTTGCTAAACAGGAATCAACTCTTCATATTCACAGTCAAGTTAATCCAGTAAGTAATAAATATCTCCAGGCATATAATTTACAAGCTAGGTAAAGCTAGAGAACAATCTAATAGCATTTTATTTTTCAGTGCTGCCTTCTATTAACAAGAAAAGAGGGAGAAAATGATGGTTCTTATTAGATTAACTTTTATATACAAAAAATATTAAAGATGATCTGAAAATATAAAGCTGATACTTTGAGGTCACCTTGAATTTTAATATTTGAGTGACTCAGTCATAAAATTAGCTTCACCAGGTATGTGGATATTGTAACATTTATACTCTCTTTCCAGGTGACAAGGTTTCCAGGTTGATCCCAGAGAAATCCACAAAAAAATCCGCTGTATTATCTTCTTTACTTCCTTTATTTTCTGCTATTTATTTGCATTTCTCAATGTTTTTAGGGAAAAGGCAACTTTTAACCCTACACAGAAAAGGAGATAATCTCAGTCCACAAGGCTGAGGTTTACCTGAGATACCTGCCAGAGTTAGATACAGCTGTGACACACCTTATTCAAGTACAAAAGCTATTGATGACTGAAGCCTTTTCAAAGTGTGCATTTTGCTCACAGGCAGCCAAGAAAGCAAAGAGCAGTGAAGCTTTGTTCATACCTACATTTTATCCTGAAGAATTAGATAGTTTTTAAGCAAAACTAATTAATCATTGAGTATTTTCCTTCTCTCTCTAATGGCAACCGAGGTGTAGTGGATATGTAGTTCATAAGTCTTTACCACTGTGTTACTCCTGCAGCTGTGAACGACTTTAAGATCAGATCTCAGTGAAAATGAACTGTGATAGCTATTAAATACTTTCACTGAAGTCAGTGACATCACTCTGATATGAATGACTTAAAATTCTTAAGCTGCAAGACTAACCTACTAATAAATTAAACTTTTATATATTTTGTTGCAAATACATATGAAACGGTGTTGTCTTTTGAAATCTGGTCTCTGACTTGGAATAGCAGTAGTCAATAACTGAGTAGAATAAATTTTGAACAGCATTTCAGATACTGGGAATAGGATGATTTCAGTTGGGAAAAAAAGATTGGAAAGATTTGGAAATCAATTATATGTAGGCAGAGCTGGGCACAATGGCTGATTTTGTTTGCTGATTATCCTGAAAAAAACAAAACAAAACAAAACCAAAAACAACAACAACAAAAAGAAGAACCTGCCTTGGGGTTAATATTTGAAGGTTAAGATATGAAACTGAAGAAATGAGAGCACTTACTATTGTATTGGACATAATGAGAAAAAAATCCAAACTGAAAGCTAGCCTTTGCTGAATACAAATTCAATGAAAGACCTCTTAATTCTTGAGGGAGTGTCTTTCCATCCTATCCTCCAGGATTTGGACATTAGCATTGATTTCTTTGTTGGATGTTTTCATTTTTGAGAGTTAAATGGAGGTACTCTCCTTCTGAATGAACTCTGAGGCATCACATAACTGATATTCCCAGAAAAATTAAATATCTTTTCATCTTCTACATAGATCACTTTATGGGTTAACATTGGCCAGCTGCCTCACACTCCTTCTTCAACAGGATCGAGGAGAAAGTAAAATAAAACTGGTCATGGATCAAGAAGGCAGCCTCATTTCTCACAGACACCCTCCCTGTGCCAAAACCTCTCCATGTTCTAATAATGCACTTTACTGCACTGGTTTTGGACAATTGAGTTTCCCATTCTCACAATGACTACTCAAATCACAATCCATCCACTGCCACCTCTTGCTCCTGGCTCATATTAATGGACAGTGTTCCCAGGCACTGCATATGAATTTGTTCAGTCTGTGTCTGGCTGTCCTTTTATTTCCTGAGGACCTTTCAGGAGCATGCTGTAGGCTAAGCACATTTTTTGCAGCATCCCACATATTGCCTGTTGTCATATATCAACCATTTACACTGTCAGTAGAAATAAAATCTCAGGACACACAAAAAAATCCCAGCAGCCATGCAAAGCTTCCTGTAAGGTATAGAGGCATGGATTGGAATCACTGAGAGCAACTTCAAAAAGCTTATCCTCCTATATGTAATAAGATTCATTGTTAATTAGGAAAACAAAGAGTTTCCTCAATGTTATGACCTTGGTGTAAGAATTCATGTTATTTATCATTGTCACCGATATCTAAGAGATTTTAATTAATTTTTTTTTTCCAAGACTAAAAAGAAACATATTCTAGCTTGAACTGCTATCTATTTTGTATAAATAAATTAACTAACATTAGTTTTTTCATCAGGTGCTCTTCTGAGGAGAAAAAATTCCTGCTGTTTCATTGCAAAATATGGGGAGAAAAAAACATGGAACCAACCTGAGCATAACTGAAGCAAAAATAAAGGAATAACTACAAAGTATTCTAAGACTAAATGCATGAAAAACTGTTAATAAGGCTTAAAGTTAGTCTACAGGTATAGAGAGGGGGTTTTTTACATCATACTTTACAATGGTTGCTGAAGATATATGTTACACCTTGAAATACTGGCAAATGTTGCAAAAATGTCTTTGGGCTTTGTGTTACACAAGTCAACATAAAAATTAGTGGGTAGGTCTTGAGTCAGTGTAGATCAATGTGCCTAGCTTGGAGTGAAAGCAATTATGTATAATTACACAACTTGAGCTCATAATTCTTTCTTTTCCCCTTGAGGGATTTATTTTTTTTAAATATCTAAAAATGGATGGGAACATCTTGTCTCTCTATAAATATTCAAAGAGAGGCAGGTACCTTATACACACAGCTATCATTGCTGGTTTGTTCTTTGATGATACAAACTAGGGATATCTGTTTGAATATCTGTATTTTCTGGGAAGTGATGTGATTCTATGACTTCTTGTCTTATACAAACAAACCAAACCTGACTGCAAATAACTCTTGGGGGCTAAGCTGAACACTTATGCAGAGACAATCTTCAAAATCATGAAATTTCTTCAACCACAAGTAAAACAAAGGGCTTGTTTCTTGTCTCCAACCATAAATGTATGTTTTCCCACTAATATCCTTGGCAGTACGTATATCTTGAGGTGAGAAATCACTGGATTTCAGTGAAGCTGATTACACAAAGTGCTGTTTACCTGGTGATGCATTTTCCTAGTAACATGGTATTAAGAATGCAGGCCGTAACACTGCACACTTAAGGGCCAGCAATGCTGACTCCATAAATAAATAATTGAGCAGCCAAATTTCTTGGCCACTCTGTAGATATTATACTCAATATAATTGCAAATATAATTAATAAATAATGAGATTGTTAACTATAGAATTTCATTCCTGTATTTACTGTTGTTCTCATTCTGAAAAATGTAACAAATATATAACAACAACAACAAAAATATTACCTAATTTCAAATTTAAAATGGCTTTTTTCTTTAGAAATAAGTATATTCCCAGTCACACTGTGGTTTCAAATGGTAGTAAAATTGTCTGTCCTGTACTTTTTGTTTATTTGTATAATAGCAGATTAGATGTCTTGCTGTAATACTGTGAACACAGAACGCTGAATTGATGTGTTGAAGATTAAATAGTGTCTGGAAGATTTCCAGGACATCTGTCACATGATTTAGGTATGCTAATTCCTAGGAGTTACAGTGTACAGTAAAGTTTTTAATCACATTGAAAATGTGGCTGTTCTGGACTTCTTATACATAAAAATAAAAGTAAGTTATATAGCACTGAAAGCAATTTTCTCTCTACAGCATACCGGGTTATATCTTCCATACCTTCACCACCCTGAGGTACTTCAAATATTTCAGAGACTTAGATCATACCAATAGTTTTACATCTTCCATCCTAAAATGTGACAAAGCTTATCCTGTAATTCCAGTGGAGACTGGAACCTTCAAGAAGCTCAATGAAACAGACAGCACCAGCTGTTACATCACACTATGCAAATAGGATTGTGTCACACAGTGTTGATTAATTAAATTAGGAACAGTCATTGAGGGATGTCTCAATCAGCTTCCCCTGCTCAGAGTCCATACTGACTGATATGAATGAACTTAATCCTGGTGAGTTTCATTTGTGTTGGGCAAAATGTTCATTATAATTTTCTTTGAAAAACTTCATTTATTTTTAATTTTCATTTGAAAAGGATGCACAAATTACTTTTCTCTCTTTTTAAATGCATTTATGATTTTTAAGAGTTCAAAACTTTAATTGGACAATAATTCTTTCTAATTGATTGGTTAATAAGGCTTTTCATCTCCTCCCTTTTCAGATGTTAGTTGCTCATTGCTTGTCTTGCACAATGATTCACTGGACATCTTAGCACAAAAGAAATCTTGAAATTTTGTGAGTGTTTATATAAAATTACTGTTGTACTCATGGTCATACTTGATGTAATACAAACTGGTGGTATGGAACGTACAGTTTGCTTTGTTTCACTATTGTAAAAGGTAGAGGATTCACTCTAATTAAAAATACATCTCTTCTTTTGATGTAGTGACATGATTGTCAGTGTCTTTCTGAAATGATATATCAAATAATTTAAAAAGTAGTATTAATAGAAGATAGATTTTTTTCCTTAATGTGGGAATGGGAATCTAGACTAGAAAGAGCTGAAGTTACCATTTTCAAAAAGGATAAATTACTCAGCTAACTGTATTCTTGATAGTCAGATACTGATCCTGGTCAAAATAATAGAACAGGAGTTCAAATAATACGAGTGGTATAGAAAGGTAAAACAATTAATATCAATCGACATTGAAAATAAGGTCACCAAGCTAATTTAGTGTCTTGACTAATGAGATGAAAAAGTTTGGCTGATGAAGGAAATGGGGAAATGGCAACAACATAATAGGTTGCAATTTGATCTCTGACTTTGTAACATACACTTAAAATACCAATGAAAAAACATTGATTACCCCTGAGGTTTCTTTCTAAGGCAAGTGTGAAAGAAGACTTGTCCAGAGTGGGTCAATATTTTATTTGTGTGTAAATATAGCAGTCCTTGCCAATGTGTTGCATCATTACAGTGATCTAGGTCAATGGTCTAAGTCTATGATTATCAAAGATTTCAGTGAAATTATAAAAAGCAAAGACACAGATATTTTCTCTATAGAGAAGTAAACAAACACATTTTAATATAGGCAAATAAAGAGTCACTTGCTACATGGATGTTAGTGATTGCTACAGGATAAGTACATCTGTCCCCAAGAAAATTCATTCTAGAAAAGAATTAAGGATAATTTTAAATCTCCAGATAAAAATGAACTCCCAGGAATAAAATTGTTTGGTTTTAGATAGAAGAGTCAGTTGAGAAGAGTGAGAGACATAATACTGTCTCAGCTTATATTGCCAAGTCCTTTTCTAGAATTCTGGTTTCCAATCTTCAATCAAAAGCTGAAAAAACACTGAAAAACTGAAAGAACACAGAGAAGAGCCTCGAGAATAAATGGAAGGGTTGGAGAATACAGTGAACAATACAGGTAGTTTCACAAGTTTAAATTATGAAAAGAATAAACATAGGCTCAAAGAACTGAATTGGAAACATGCAACATGATAATAAAGGATTTTATCATTCTATGTCTATTTGGTAACTAGAAAACCAAGTCTAATTCATAGAATACTTCCACCTTTTCTCTAGAGAAAGAGAAAACAGCAAAGCAGTAAATTTAATCCATACAACTAAATACGTTTTTATGAATCTGTATGGAACTTGGTCAGGATCTGCTGTTGTACCTGTACCCCAGTGAAGAGAAAAAAGAGAATGGTGTGGGAGGACAGGACATCTAGAGGTTGTGCACACATCAGTTTATGGGGAAATATTGTTTTTCCGAAAGGTGAGAATCTGCACTTAGTAAAAGACAGACTATGTTCTTCTCAAGCCAAACAAGCCTGACCTGTGAGGATAATGTAGGTAAATGTTTCCCAGGATACCACATCCAGGGCAAAAATTAAGCCTCAAGATGTATTCCTTTAAAAGATTGATATTGATTTATCTGTGACAGGGATTACATTCCCACCCAGGGTAATCAACTGCTCTCTGTGCTGTGGTTGCACATCATTAGTTAACGATGCCCACCATGGTGATCATCTGTCTGGCACAAACTCTAGAGACAGGAGACATTTTTCTTGCTGTATACCATTGTCTTTCTTTCATTGTTAAGCTTGTAGGTGACTCTCGTGTGTTCAATTAACTTCTCATTTAGTCCTCTTTAGCTCCTCTGACACCTTTTTCAAAAAAGACTTAGGTGTTTGCTACTGGGAATACTAATGTAACAAGTGGGAAGCTAATAAAACAGGTTACTTTTAAATCTACAGCACCATTGACCTGAGGTAGTTCAAGAAACTGCTTTTATCAGAAAGCCACATTGAAGGCTCCAGGGTCATCATTATCTTTCCAGGACTGAACACCAGTCTCTGCCTTTATTTCCGTTTCTGGGTGTCAGTTCTGAAGGGCTGACATTAATCACCAACAATCTCATGATGGCATGTAATTGCACATATCAAAAAATATTCATCCTGGGGGCAGCTGCCAGTGCAAGAACACTAGGTATCAATCCAATTAAATCCTAGCATGGAGATAATTGTTTGTCACTCACTCCAAGGAAGAGAATGACATTAATGCTATGTCCCACAAGTGACCTTTACATCAGCTGGCCTCCATCAACTAATTATGAGCATATCCCATGTCAATCACATAGATTCAATATACTGAGCTAAACATAAAGACTCGAAAGAAAGAAGGAACAGAAACTTTTTTCCCAAACTTAGCTTTTCTGGATGATCCCATTGATACAGCAATGAAGCAGAAGTGAGTGATGATGATTTAATTCCAGCAACACAGAAGGAAACAGTTCAAAGCAGAGATATAGATTCCCATGTGAAGAAAAGGGACTTGAGGAAGAAACAGTAAAAATATTTGAAAATTTGCAAGGTCTGTTACAAGCTCCTAACTTTTTCTACATTGATTCAGAAAGGTAAAAAAACTACAGGCCTGTGCCATTAAGCTGGATACAGAGGAGTTGTTCTTTCAGCTCATTTCTTTGAGCACAAAGAGATGGAGAAGTGGTAAAATCTGTTCCTGTCTTCCTCTGTTTAAAAGCATTTGTTCACCATTTATATTCTGTTTATTTAATTTTTGAAGGGACTGACACCCATGACAGGTGTATGTGGAAGTGAAACTCCACCTTTGTGTGCACAGAGGAAGTAATTTAAATGACATTGTCTTAGTGCTGTAACAAGACAGTTTTCAAAATCCTTTTCCTATACTTATAGGTTCTTTAATTAGCAAAGAATACTGCAATTAGTGTCTTTGCACATTCCAGATATCATTACTGCTACATTATCCATGCACTTCACTTGCTTCAATGGTTTTGAATTAAGTATATTTCACATTCAAGGTTCCTCTTTTAACTTTCTAAATTCTCCATTATCTAGATTAATATTATGACCTGGATGATATCCTTCTCATTATTCCCTCCAGATCACGTTCTCTAGTCTGCTACTGCAAACCTTTTTCCTTTTTGTTTTAATACNTTTTTTTTTTTTTTTAGCAGGAAATTTTCAACCTTTTTTTTATCCAAACACATTTTTGCCTTTTCCCATTTTAATTTAATTTTACTATTAGTTTGCAGTTATTTATGTCTGTTTCTAACTTTGCAATTTCATTTAAACTTTCAATCATTTCAGCTGAACTTCAGGGATGCTTTTAATTTTTACAGAGGAGAAAAAAATTCTTTTTGGTATACATGAAAAAATCTCAACTCTAGAAGACACATTTTTTTATAATTATTACTACAAAAATCTAATTCTGTCAATATTTATCCCAGATCATTTTTTTTAATAATTTGCAGTAGTATGTTTAGTTTTTATGACCTTCTGCCAAAGATTGTATCTCTACCTTGCAGCAAGCTACTTCACTGTCCAATCCTTATGTCCAATGTTTTCATGGGCTTTACATTTAAAATTTGTAACACCATGTCTTAATAATAGGAGAATCAGAGCTACTTGGAGACTAAGTGACTCCAAAGAAGGCCTGATCCAAAGAATGAGACTGAAAGGATCCTTGAATTTTTATGTTACACCATTGACCAAGAATTCAAATGACCCAAGAATTCAAAACACTTTTTGTTTTGTCTGCTGATATGGGCCTGCATTTGGCATATTTGGAACAGCACTCATCTGACCAAAAAGCATAAACCACACATTTGAATTTATCACTAAAGGGTTTTCTCTTTGAAACATCTGGTTTGGAAAAGGAGTAATTTGCCCCTTAAGAGCACCTGTTTCCCTCCATTTTCTTTCAGTGGAACACAGACTGTATTCACTTAGACCCACAGCTAATCTGGCTGGAGGAAATGCACTCAGTGCATTCTCATTTCAGGATCTCACAGCTCTCTTGACTCAAGCATCCCACACTGTTGTTAAATGAATTTTGTTGCAGGAGATATTCCTGTGAATAATTTGAAGATCATTTGAAGGTGATCCCCATCAATGAGGGAAGACTACACGCTGAAGCAGAATACTACACATGGGTACATGAAAGACTAAATAATCCTGGCTGACCTTGACTTTAAATGCTGATATTCACAATCTGAAAAATACTCCTGTTAAAAATGTAAGTGTGTGAACATGATTGCACTTATTAATCCTGTTATCTTAAATATTGAACTTACACGGTGAGAGAAAGTCATGCTACATTAAATTTGTGGAAAATATGGAGAAGTAGTGGAAGAAAAATATTTTTTTTGCATAATAGATCAATACAGAAAGAGAATTAATTCCAGTACAGGTGTTACATGGAAAGTCTTTGCAAGAGGCACATTTTGAAACAGATCTCTAAGAGCTTTCTCCTGGAGTTAAGTACACCAGTCATTCCCTCTTTCAGCCTGCTTCAAGAACTTAGATCAAAATTACATTTATTCCTTTTAATGCAATCCTGTCTTATATGAAACAGTATTGGAGAGCATCTGTCATTTTAAACCACTGTTTATTTTGTGCTAATGAAAGAAGACACACAGACCACTTTATTATAAAACAAATCCTTGACAATATCAGCAATATCCATCTTGTTGCAGCAGTATTTTGGACCACAGCTATTAATGCTTCCCCTCTTCATTAAGACATTTTATCATGTTGATTATATTTGTGACAATGTTAATATTAGAACTCATTTTATGACCTGCAAAATGAAGTCCCTTAAAGATTGTTTTCTTTGGCCATTTCTCCTTCTGAGGTTGCTCAAATACAATTGCATTCAGAATAACTTTAAAAAAATGTTTTCTATTCACTGATACTTAAAATTCAAATTAGTAAATAAATCGTAATCTTTTAGTAACTCTCTGCAATAAACTAATCAGTAGATGTTTTCTTAAGCCCTCCATACATGCCTTAAATTCAGGAAGACTGTGGCTCTTATTCAGTGAAATTCACTGCAATAAAACAACATTTTTCCTCAAAGAATTACATCACTGTTAATACATAAATCCACTTTTTTTTCCATTTTTGAAGATGGGATGACTACATCTATATACATTCTAGAGCAAAAAAAAATTATATTGGCTGTTTGGACAGAGCTTTCCTTTGTTATCCTAAATCTCAGTATCAATTTATACCAATTGTTGCAATTTTTTTTATCTTTTGCTGCTATGAAGTTTTGAACTGGAAAGCAAGGGGAAGCAAGAGTATCCAATGCAGCAAGAGCTTCTTTGGTTTGCAGAATAAATAACTAACTCTGACACACTCACTTCAGTGAGTTCCATCTCATATGGTCTGCTTGGACACTTAATATTTCATTGACAAATAAATAATAATAATAGTAATACTTCATTGAGAATTATCCATATTGCTTTGGAAACAAAGAGAACAACCCATTCTGAAGAACATAGACATCCTGTTGCATGTGGTGTAATTCTCTCTGGGTGCACATGAAGGACCAGGTCTATGGCCCATAAAAACATGTTATGTCTATTTACGTGTTGTGATGTCATTTTGGGGAGTATTTTTTCCCCTATGGTAACAAAATATCACAATATAATTTTTGAGTCCAGGTCATGGTCCATGTGTTGAACCTATCCAGTAGAGTCCAGGAGAAATGAGGGAACATTTTCCTCTTGATTGCCTGGGAGAAAAAAAATATGCCAAAATAGACAATGTTAAGCTCAACAGTATGATCAGCACTTTTTGGAGAAGAAAACAAAGATCTTTAATAAACAGTTAAAACCTTATTCAGGGCATTAAATCTATCTCATGAGAATGCTTTTAAGATCAATGTATTTAATGTTCAAGTGAAATAGAAAAAAAAAAAAAAAGTGGAAAAAACAAAATGGGAAGCATATGGGAAGGGAGATAGGAGAAATTTGAGAGTGAATGACCAGTGGAAGAGGTGTACAATTCAGCTGTTGTTTTTGATAACTGTCTCTAGGTGTGGAAGGGAATAAATGGTTTTTATTGTGTGCTACAGGTAAAAATAAAAAAAAATTGAAAAATGTCAGATTACAGTTAAGAGATCTGTTCTCACTTCATAATTATGTTTCTTCAATGATGAAGTCAGCACAGCTCTCACAGTCACCAGTTCCTGTAGGCAGCAATCAAACTGGTCTGCTGTATCCTTGCCCAAGAACACTTTCTTCAGTCATTCCAAAAAGAGGAATTGTTCATGTTTGATATGTTATTGCTTAGCTCCCACTTAAGCTGCATATCCCAGAGATCTAGAAAAATCTGGGGGACAGAAATTCTGGGGACATCTTCTTTGGGATGAAGAACAAGGCATTTGAATGCCTTTGTCTGATCTGCTCATGGTATGGGCTTAGAGCAACAAAGAAAAGTCCCTGTTTGCCCTATGCCTAGTGCTTGATTCCACTCACAGGAGCCATTAACAACTTTAATTCACTGATAAAAAAACTTTAGAACTAGTTCAGAAGGGAATGGAGAGCAAGTCTAGCCTAACATTTATAACAAAACTGATCTCATAGACAATAGAGGGCAACAATAACACACATCCCTGGTGGCAGTCACACACCAGTCGTGACATTACAACAGATTTATTTCTGTCAGTTTTCTTCTCTTTAGTGTTCTTTTGCCCATTTCACATCCAATGCATACATGTACCATTTAGAGCAACAAAATGCTGTACGTGAGCAGAGACAGCCTAATCCCACCTCAGGTCTCACAATTCCTCAATCTGACTTTCAGTATTTTTCTGTAAATTCCTTATGCAGAGTTACTGAATTTCAGTCTACAAGAACTATTTGTTCCTGCTGAACAAATAGCATGTACTTCTACTGAAGCATGAGCCAGAAAAAAATCTTTTCTGAAAGAATTTATGAATCAAATATATCTACTTGGAAGCTTTAAGATAAAAGGAACTTGAAACAGAAATATGAATCCTGGGCCTTGGAGGGAGAGAAAAATATTGCAGACTTCTGTGGCAGTAGCTGATAACAAAAGACAGATCCATAGTCTGCAGTTACTCATTAGAGCTCTTTGGTGCCGTGTGTTTGTTTGCTTTTAGAGAGAGAAAGGTTTGCTAGTGTAAGACAAAAGAGACTTATAAGTCTTCTGTACAGTGCATATGTGGGGTTTTTGTGCTTTGGGTAGAGGGATCAAATTGCACCACTGAGTTTTGTATTCTGCTGTGTTACTTTCTGCAACCCCCCACCTTCCTGGAGGATATAAATGGTTCAAATAATAGGAGATCCACCATGTTAACAGGCATGGAAAATTCTGTTGAGATACACAAGCTCTTTATTCCTCAGATTTTGTTTCACGTCTCAGACCTGTGAACATCTTTAGACTAATAGAACTTGTTGCAATTTTAATCCATATATAGTGAGGTTTGTGTGTTTGTAAATGTTACTGTTACATAGATCCTTTTATCATAGAAAACAACAACATTCCTTCTCATCCCTTTCATGTGTATTTGTAAGGACAAGAAATCATGTTGAATGTTTTTCCAGGTGGGTAAATGAGGGCATGTGCACATGATGGATGCAGTTCAACTTATATATTAAGATATTCAAATGTAGGTGTTGAAATTCTTATGTTTGCATGTGATCTAAGTGTCTCAATTCTCATTCCAGCTCATATCCACCTAGCCAGTATAGACAGCTGAGTCTACACGTGTTCAGATGGCCAGATGGAATTATTCATATTGCCTAAAATACTTCCCTAAATTCCATGCATTGACTGGATACCCATCAACTGTAACAGCTTAGATAAACAGGCACCTACATTTAGAAAAATTCATCTATGAATTGAACCCTATCAAATTACCATGTCTCACAGGACATGTACACATGGCATGGGACAGAGCTATGCAGAAATACCAACATTAATTAGCTTAAATATCTCACTACTATGATAATTCCACTATTCAGCCCAGATAATTCACTGTGCTAGGTAGACATCTTCAATGCTACAGCTGGAAAAGAGGTAGCCCATTAAAAAAATTAACTCCTAGCTTTTAATAAACATTAAATATCATTGACATAAAAAGTTGTGAAATTCATGACTAATGTTGTGAACATGTCACATCTTGGCTGACTTTTCTCAAGGACACTTAGATCATGAAGAAGCCTGAAACAGAAGCAGGCATAATACATTATTCAAGGTTAGTTAAACTAAAGTCTGAACTTGCTTTGAGATTCCCAAACCTTTTTATTCCAAATCCACACTAATACATAAAATGCAAGCAAAATACTCTGTTTGAAATTAAAACATCAAGGAAGGGTTAATTTTTTCTGTAATCTGTAGGATTTTTCTTTCATGCCCCAGGCAAATTTCTATGCATGTTAACAAGGTTCTTATATGATCTCTGTTACTTCTTTAAGATTAATCTCATCCAGTTTTATATCTTTCAAACACTGATCATCCCAAGGGCTTTTTTGTTGGTTTCTTTTTTGTTTTGTTTTTTTTCACCTATAGAGATAAATTTTTACTGGTTTTGATAACTAATCTGAATTATTTCCACATCTACATTAAGACCCTGTTAATTGTGCACAAATTTCCACCTTCACTGTATTGCTTGTAAAAGAAGCCTTGGATATCAAACTCAGATGTAAATTTATACACGATCAAGATAAATATCTGCTCAGAGGAATCCCCATCCATTAATGTAGCTCTACCTTCTCCTCATGCATTGCACCTAACTGCAGGCAGAAATCTGGACCAGTGTCAAAAAGCAAATGATGGGCACTCACTAGAGTGCATCCCAGAAAATCCAACTGCTCCAGCATTTTGTGGACAGGGTACCTCCAATCCACAGCTGAAGCAGTGTCTTCTCTATCTCCAATTATTTGATATCTACTGGTTCAGTGACAGCTCTGAGCTCCTCTGGCTTACATGAACAACAATTACCAGTTGACCTTTTCCATAACTTCCAGTACTATAATTTATCCTGTGTATCTTAGATTGAACATATAAAACCTCAAGTAGAGGTCACAAGACAGATGATGGATCCTCAGAATTGTGTATATGCCCCTCCAGTTGTAGACTAGGTCAGACCGAGTTCTCTATTTCTGAATTATTAATTTCTTTATATAATTAGCAGACATGCCACTCAATTATCCTTGATTTTCACATCCCATTTAAAGGTCACTAGGTTTTGGAGTCATCCTTAATTTGGCACAAAAATTATCTGTCCTTCCCTGCTCTGGCTTTACATCCTTGTGTTCTGAAAAGCACAAAATTAACTTTGACAGTGTTAACTCTTTAGTGTAGTGGAGGTGGCCGTGTGCATCCTCGCTCTGCTTTCACTCCTGGCAAAAGACATTGTTCAATTATTAAATACAAAGAAAAGTACATTAGCTCAGGTTTTTTTAAATTAACTATGACTTTGCTCCCCTCCTCTGATATATCATATTTCAATATTTGTACTTATTGAATGTATTAGGGCAGAAGCAATATAAGAGATTGTAATACAGTGAAAAAACCCTGCTATCCTGAATTCTCTCCTCCTTTATCCTTGTGAGTTATTCAACAATAAAAGATAATCTGATTTTATTTTATTTTATTTATGATGTCCTTTGGGTCACAGAGAAATGTGATTTCTCACAGATGAAATGAGCTTTCAATATGCAGAATAAAAACCTAAATATTCTTAGCTATACTGCATGACTGATTGTTGTCCTTTCTTTTTTTCCTCTAGGTAATGCCAAATTAAATTGCCTTCAGTAAAAACATATAAAATATAATTAACCTTAACGACCCTGTTATCCTCCATGTCCCTTAATCCACATAGAACAAAATGGAGGAAAACATTTCTTCCCTATAATTACTACAAATTCTGCAACAAAACACCAAGTTTCTCAAGTCTTGCTGTATCATAGGTAACACTGAGCTCTCGTCAGAGTTGCAGCAATGGTGTGGGAGGACAAGGCTTTGTGACACTGGGTTGTTAGTTCAGCCAGTATTGCTTTATGGATTGATTCTGCAGCTTGAAACAACCTGGCTTAGTTTGAGTTGTAACTGTGTCACAGATGGGGTTGGACATCCTGGGCTCATCACTTTTTTTGTGTGCTTGTCACCCTCCCTGTCAGCCAGGGCGATGACTCTTGCCTGCCTGAGTCGAGTGCAATGAAGATCAGGTGGCAATTTGGTGTATAAATTATTGCATGATTTTCTGGCATTACAGGTTGGTACAAGCCACATAGATAGGAATAGTTTGGCGTCTCTGAGAATGAATCCTACCAGTCCTTAACACTACATTTACAAGAAGATGACTTATTTGCAGAGTGACACCTGGCTACAAAGTGCTGTGTGGTTCGTTGTTCTCTGTGAGAAGGAAGGATGAAGAAATTAATTTGGAAATTGCAGGACTATGTTTACAATCTGGGATATCAGTTATTATCTTATGTCTTTCTTCCATTTGGCAGCTTTCCTAAGACATAAGGAAACAAGTCCTCTACCTCAGTCTTAGAAATCCATCAAATTAATACAGAAGTGTTGCTATAGGACTAGGAAAAATTGTCAAAGATCCTTGTTATTTGGGGTTTAGCATGTTTTCAACTATCATTACGACAAAACATTTCTTAAAATTCTGAATTCATTCAGATCTGCAGACAGCAGCTGTGGGAATGTACTCTTTGTTTACACCACATTAACTGTGTGAATTTTCAGTGGACTCGAGTTCTGTCAAACACCTGAGTAACACTAAATGTAGATGGTTGCAAATAGCCACTTAATTGTTATTATGGTTGAATTTTACATATTAAGGCAAAGAACAGCTTTCCAAAACGTTTGATCACCACATTGTCCTGAGCTCATCAGAGTTATCTTTGGAAATGGCTTTGAAACTGGAATTAGTAAAATTCATTTATTTGCTCAGCAGTTCTTTTGTGCCTCTTTGCTTTTTAATTGTTGTTTGTTTTTTTTTCCTACTGCTGTTGAAGAAACAGAAGGAGAAAATCATGTCTGATGGACAGTTTGTCATTCAGCTGGCACATGGACACCTTCTTTAGTGATACACCAAGAGCACCCCAAAATAATTCTCCAGTTCCTGGGGAGGGAGGAGGAAAGAGAAACTGATGAGAGGAAGTCCTACATTTCCTGCAGAAAATTCCATTCCTCTATAAATCAATAAGAAATAACTTCCAACTTGGTGTTCCCAAAATTATTGATCTCTTGCTCTCTACCTAAAAATATATACAAGGGATTCAAACAGCTGCTGCATCCATAAAACTTAGGTAGTTATCATTCAGAAACACATAGCCCAGGGTCACAATTAAATCATCCCTCATCCAGGCTCTGTGTAAATAAGCAGATGTAGGAGGCACATTACAGAAAATAGGGATTTAAGAAATAACAGATACTACCTCTGCTCCTCCTTATGGATGTAAACCAGAAAAATCAGCATATTCCCAGATGCAGCTGCATGGATTCATGCTTATTCTCTACAAAAGGGTCCATGCTGTCCCACAAGGAGCCCAAGGTGAGTGTCTTTCAGATCCTATCCAAACTTTCAAGAGGCAGTCTGAGAGCTTTTCTAGGAAAGATATGGAGATCCACTGACAAAAACAAAATGCAATGATATAAAACCCAACTCACACAGAATTTTGCTGCCTGATTGCAACGCTTGTGTTTTCAAAATTTCAGAATAGCTCACGTTTGTGAAGTTGGGACTTGATCCTGAGCTGGTGACTTTGCTCAGATCATAGTGCAGATGGAGAAGCAAAGAAAGTAATTTTATTTCTCCTGGAGACTAAAGGAAGCAGCAACATGCAGGCCATGCTTGAAAATTCCCTTTACTTGCTCCATCTATTGGCAAATACTCCCTATCTAATATTTCTATCTGTAAATTTTAGATTTCATTGCCCAAAGTGAAATCATAGCTGTGACCCAAGAAAAAAAAATCAGAACAAGACTCCAATCTTGTGTTTTCAAACCAGGCTAGAAAAAAGGAATCCCTGTGATAGCTAAAGGCAGAGAATATCTGTACACAGCACTACTTTCATCATGCTCTCTCTGTTAGAACTTGTTTTGATTTCTTTTTGCATTCTATTAAAAAAAAAAAAAAAAAAGGTATTAAATGTACTGGGTTTGATTTTGTGACTGTTTCCTTGAGCCAGATGAGAAAGGGCTTGACTGAAGTCTGTAGACACAGTTTAGTAATTTAATACAAGAAATAGATCACAATCTTTTTTATGCACATATTAATGAACACTTCTAAATTTCAGTAAGTGTTTTTTTGTTTCATTTTGTCTTCTTTGAACAGAAACCTATATAATAAGTATTGAGGAACTGAAAAACTTTGAAACACAAACATAATTCCATCAAAATGCATAGTGATAAAATCAAAGGAAAAATCAAACCCATGTAGGGGTGGGCAAGCAAGAATTGCTATTTCAAAGGAATATATACTGTAGTACTATATGGTGACCCTATTTTAAAGAGTAGTTCAGTCTTATAACCTCCCAATTATCTGGAAGAAGGGATTCACTGATATAGATCTTTTTATAGCACCAAGGCCTAGAACGCTATGAATTCATATTGCAGCATGTTTTCTCAGCTGTCTGATTGTTCTGTTTTATGTATCATTACACTGAGCATCCTGGGATTTATTGAGTAGGAAATGCTGCAGAGGAAAGGACTTTGACTTCTTTCTAAAGTCAGGAATACTGAGGTGAACCTCCCACTTCCGTATGGCCTGGGCTTGTATCCACTCCTGATTACTCTTATTATTTATGAGTTATAAATGTGACCTAGCAGCTTTAGTCTCTTGTTTATCATATCACACACACACAGAATAAAGCAACATTCTGCTCTTTGAGTCTCAGTTCTTGCAAATACTTATCAGACCCAAAAGCAGCTTCATTGAGACATTGCCACCCTAAGAAAGAGTGAAACAGTAACAGCAGTTCCTATAAACTGATGGAAAATTAGTTTAGTAAACATTTATGTTGTCTGTCCTGCAAATATTACAATTTTCCCCCTTAGCTTACCTTAAGGAAAACATGCCATAGGCATCAATAAATTGGATCTCACAGTCTTCTGAAAGTGAGCTCAACCACACATGCATCACATGCTCTTCTAATTACTTCTGCCCATGCAGTAAAATCTGCAGGGCAAGACAGTCTTTTAGAATGTATTTGTCTAGTACAGAGGGGTCTCAGTTGAAACTGGACCTACTCATCTGCTTTGATAATATATTCTTCTTATTACTATTGTTATTGCTGTTATTTATTGTGTTTGCAACAAAGCAAAAGCTCACAGAAAGTGAAGATCTGAGAATCCACTAACTACATAATCAAAACCAGTATATTTCTGTGCTTTTCAGATCGAGCTGGAAATACAGGCCCTAAACTTGAGGGATTTGATGCTCCGATGCTGGATATGCAGATTCAGTTCTCCCCAGATTAAATAAGGCTGCCAATAAACAATAATAAAATGTCCTGGAATTTCTTCAGATTAGCTTCAATTAAGTCTCATTTTAAAATTATTTTGCTTCTTGAAAAAATGTCTTAATTCCAAATTATGAGGAACATTTAATTTAAAACTTCCCTATGCCATAGAATTATACTTTGTTTGTTGCAGTTCTATTTTCTAACTATCAGCAATGTATGATCAGTGGAAATGACAAGACACTCCAGTAACATCGATAAAAATTCCTTCGAGTAAAATAAGTCAGACTGCTGATAACATACCATAGCATGTCAAAAAAGTCCTTTAACTTTTTTATTTCAGCTTGAAACAATATCTTTAGGTATTCTAAGGAGTTTCTTTTCCTAAATTTTCCTCCTTCCAGCTGCTTTAAAATGTAAACAAACCAGAGCAAGGACCCTCTTTTGGGATGCGTATTTACTACCATGCGAACATTGAGCTTCAGTATATCACAAGTGTGGCATCATTTATTCAGAAATGCTTTGAAAAATTGCATTCTCCAGACTTTCTGCATAAACAAGAGGGATCTGCTTGTTTTATAAATGAACTGAGTCCTATGAAACACAAGCCTTGCTCCCAAACTATCAATTCGAGGGATTCATTTAGAGCCAAGAAGCTTTAAGGCTGCCTGGTTGACAGGAAGCATATTTTATAGTCTCTCACTTCTCCCATTGTGTAGGAAGCAATTCTACACTGGTAGTTTAACCTTCATCTACAAAGAGCAATTGTTGTTCCCATGAAGTCTGTACTATTTTCAATTCAGGAATACACTGAAGAAGTTATTAATGGCAGAAGATACAGAAGGAACTATATCCTTACGGCAAACACTGACAGGTAAATACAGAAAAATAAAGGTTTTAAGGGTATAAAATTCCTAGAAACTTAGAGGGTTTCCTTCTTTTTTGTTTGTTATTTTGTTTGGGTTTTTGTTGTTGTTTTGTTTGGGGTTTTTTAATTCCATTTCCTTCATCTTTTTACAACATGTAAATATTTGGTAAATCTCTTTGGATGTAACTGGACAGAGCTACATAACAACATTCAACTAAAAAAAATACATCAAATTTGTATTTATCAAAGTATTTCTGAAAGAAAAATAGCTAAAATTATATTCCAAGACCTGCTCATTAGTGGTAAGAGGTGGTAGTAGAAAAAGGATTAAATGTCAAGTTCTAAGAGATTCATTGGGTCACTTGTTAAAAAATTGCAAGACCAATGTAGAAACAGTGCTGGGAAATGTTCCAAATCTCAGGCTTCTTTATTCGGAAAAACATATTTTTTGAAAGAGATTTCACATAAAGTTGTTTTCTCTGCCTCTGATTTTCTGAACCAGGGTGTCTTTCCAAGGCTCATCCAGTTTGTAGGAACTAGGACACTATTTTGGCAACTTTTGTTGCTTTGAATCCTTTTGTCAGTCTTGTTCTACTGAACTTCGCAGGTTCCCCCATTATCTAGTAGCTTTGCAAAGAGTGGGCAACATTTTACCACCCCCTTGCTACAAAACCATCTTGCTACAAAAAGGCATGAGTAATGTATGCAACAGAGATAAGAGTTTAAACCCGTGACTCCTGCTTTCTGACAAGCATCTTAATCCTGTTCGCAAGTTAACAAGCAGTTAAAAAACAAGCAGCGAAATGAAGAAGGTCCGAGGGCTGAGTACCCCTCCTATTAAGACAGGTTGAGAGAGTTGTGGCTGTTAAGCCTGGAGAACAGAAAGCTTTGGGAAGACCTTTTCTAACCTTTCAGTACCTAAAAGGGCTCCAAGAGAGCTGGAGAGGGACTTTTTACAAGGGCAGGACAAGCGGGAATGACTTCAAACTGACAGAGGAAAGGCTTACATTAGATATTAGGAAAAAATTCTTCCTTGTGAGGGTGATGAGGCTCTGGCACAGGCTGCCCAGAGAAGCTGTGGCTGTCCCATCCCTGGAAGTGTCCAAGGCCAGGTTGGATGGGGCTTGGAGCAGCCTGAGGTAGTGGAAAGTATTCCAGTTCATGGCAGGGAGTTGGAATTAGATGATATTAGATGGTCCCTTCCATCACAAACAATTTTATGACTCTGTGATAAGATTTAATACAGACTCTCCTGACCATTTCCAGTAGGGTACCTTTGACAGCTTTCTGCTCTGTGTCTAGATGCTGTAAACTCTCCCAGAATCCTTGATTCTCCTCATGCAACGTGCAGATAACCACAGTACCAGCTCAGTAGTATCGAGTCTCTGAGCTGAGCAACAGCTGTGCACAAATCTTTACTTAGCAACTTTGTGAACATGGACTGACTTGCTCAGGATACAATTATATTGATATCAGATTTTAGAAAGACCTGCCTGGAAGTTGAGATATGTCAATATGGAAGCATGAGAGGGATATCCACAGAGTATTAAGCTGAAAAGTATGGACAACAGCAGACAGATATTTAATTTAGCTGCAAAGTACTTGGTAATTAAGCACAGAAAGATTCAGCTTTAGATCACATTTTAACATCTTAAGAATATCCCTAACATTAAAAAATATGCTTTTGTGAGTCTGGTCACACTCAGAGGACAAGGGCTAATACTCTTTGGCCCAGTTATAACTCAGCCATTCAGCTTTCCTGCGTAGGCATTGATTTCACTGGAAATAATTGGTTCTTGTTCAGGCTCTGGCCCTGTTCAGCCTGATCACATTTCTGCTTGTGCTCGGTGTAATTGTACAAGCAATGCATCCCAAGAGCAGCTATATTGAATATTGAACACCCAAACAAGCATTTCAGAAATGTCCTTTGCAATAACTGTAATCTGATGCCACGGACCAGATGCCAGCTGTTGGATGGACGGGTGCAATTCCAGAGTAGTTCTGTGGTTTATTTTCATCTGATAGGAAGCTCATCTGTTGTGCACTCTGACAATCCAGCATAGGCTTAAGTAGAAATGATTGAGAGAATCACTTCAGAAGCTGAATCCTGATCCAAACTAAAATGATAACAGACACATTGCATGATTGATGTTTCTTGAACCATGTGCTATAAGCCAGGAAATATAAATTGAGATGCAGTGAGTGATTTTCCCTTACTGAGCATAGTAGATGTCAGTAAGCGCTCCAGAGCTGGGTTTGGATCTCAGCCAAAAGGTAGGTAGGAGCAGCTATACCTAAATGAACCTAGATGACTTCTAGAGCTGGCCCAGGAGATGAAAGGACTCCAGCTCAGACTTGGTGATATTAAGTGAACTACAAGACGAGTTTGGGTAGAATTGTAACTCAAATATCCAAAGCAGAGGTAACATGTGTAAGGGGAATGCAGGATTACAATCCACCCATAACTGAAAAACTCAGATGTAAAAATCTGTTATTACTGGGCAGCTCATTACTCTCCATGTCTGAGGAACTGGATTTGTTCTCTCTGCTCATTCTACTACTTCAGATGAGAATTCCTGGGCCATTAAATCCAACCCCTTGTTGCCATAAAATCCATTCAGAAATTTGTTAAGCTCTGTGACAAAAATAGTTGTGTATTTTTGTTCCCCCATTCATATAGGAAGAATTTCCCAGAACTTCAATATTCTGGTGATCAGGTAACTTTTTACAAGACCCAGCCTAAGTATATTCTAGGCTAATTAACTTATCTCAAGATAAATTATTCTCTGCTAAACTCTTGAAAGAAATGAGTCATATAAGTTTTATCAATGAGTCTGTTCTTTGACTCTTTTAGAATAAAGTAAGAAAGATGAGAATTATATATTATTATTGTTGTTGCCATTGTTGTTGTTAATAATAGTCATAGTAGTATTTTCATTTGGAAAATTCTGGGAAGCTCTGCTCTGGAATTCTTACAGCATTGTTTTCTCACTTCTGTTCCTCCTTCAGCCATGGCCATGTTTGTGAATTTTACTATGCCTAGCAACACTAGGCCTTTCAATCATGTGATTTTAGAGACAAAAACGTAACATAAAACATAACACAAATCTAAAAAAAACCAAAAAAATTATGGTTATTTTGGAAGATACAATTCACTTGACATGTAGACGACAATAATACAAATCTTGGAGACAAGACTAATTTCATTACTTTAAATTAAAACAGTTTAAAATATTATTTATTTTTTGGTAAAAAATAAATAAGAATAGTTTCTATCTTCATTCTATCTCTTTGAGGGCTATAGACACTAAAGAAGTTGTGAAAACTAAGAACTGGGAATGGAATAAATGCAAGTGCATGTACTGGGATTTTACAAAAATGAAAAAAAATGTCTTATTTAAAATGTCTGAAGTTTTGATATTGGACATTAATTACATTAAAGTAAAACAATGGCTAAACAGAACCAGTACAAATTCAAGAAGACCACACTTTACAAAAAAAGGGTAAATGAACCTGGCCAAAGAAAATCTATCTATCAAAACAAATGAAGGACAGCAAGAACAGATAAGAGATTGCTTTTAGCAGAGGGTTTTGTCAATTACAGAACTAACCAGCCATGGCTGAAAAACATCCGTGCTTGGATGAAAGATCACTATCACAAATCAGGCACTACAGAGGAGCCACAAATAACTGTGTGCTCAATTCATCAGTTATTTTATATGAGCCGAGCTCATCCCTGCATTGTCTTCTCAGCCCCCAGACAAATTCCCTGTTTCTGAGGCACAGATGCTGCACTGCAGTTTTCTCATTGAGTAGGAACAGGATCCCACCCCTCTATTTATACTGAACGCCCTCTTTTCAGAAGGAATTAGCTGGTAAAATGAGTACATTAGTATCTTGTTTCTGTGTTTATTCCCTGCTTTCTCAGTGTGTTTCCAAGTAAATATAGATTTTATGTTGCAGGTAAATGCTTCCCAGCATATGTATGGGGACTTTCTTATGGTTACTTTCCTTTAAATACAAGGCACTGAAAATATTTTCTGCATATGCACTGGGTTTTGAGATTGGGTTTTGCTTTTAGGCAGAAGGAGGTTCCCTGCAGCCCCATTGCTGGAGTTGTGAAGTTCTGGAATTACTATAGAGTTCCCCTAAGAGCTCTGGTGCTTCTTATTTAACATCTCCCTCTCTGAACCTGATGAAAATTTGTGAAATGTACTAGCCCATTTTTCATAAAAGTATCTGAACATGAACACATTTTACTCACTATGAATCTGCAGAAACACTGGTCTTCAGGACACCAATGAACACTTGTGGGAAAACCTTGCCTTAATTTTCATAGTTTTCAAGAGAGTGTTTTTGGTCCTGTAAATGTGAGCCAGGGAATGTGCTACCGGTGTCCATTCCCCTTCTGCACATTTTTGTCTACTGGTTTCTCTGCATTCAGACACTAAATCATTCACCTTCCTCTGAAACCATCTGATCCACCCATGTCACAATCAATATCCATAATGTTTAGGATACTACTATACTAAGAAATATTAGATTTTGGAAAGACCTGCCTGGAAGCTGAAGTATGCCAATATGAAAGCATCTGAGGGGACATCCAAAGAGTATTAAGCTGAAAGAGATGAGCAAGAGTAGGCAGGTATTTAATTTAGGCTGTAAAGCATTTAAGCATTTATACTTGGTAATTAAGCACACTGAGGGCATGAGTCAGCTTCATTTTGATCCAATTGTATCCTCCTGGGAATATGACTGACATTAAAAAGTCTGCTTTTGTGAGTCCAGTCACAATTATAAGATAGGAGCTAATGCTGATGACACAGTTAGTCTAACAGATTGAAACAACTTTAGTTAATTATAATCTTAAAATCCCTGCAGAAAATTTCTAAATGTATTGCTCTATGTTTTCCTGAAGAATCCTGGGATGTATCCCTTCATTAATTTTATTTTCTTGTGAAAGGATTCTTTCTCTGCTAGTTCTATTAAATGACCTGTCAGAGGAAATAATGGGATGAGTATTTAGTGATTAGTTTGCTCATTTTGCAGCGTGACCTAAACGGTGGTGTGAGTTTTAATTGCATCACTACACAGAGACTTAAAACTCAAATCATTATGCCTTTTTTCACAAAAAAATGATAGAGAAGATAAAAACACGTATAGATATAAACTAAAACTGACCTGTGGACATACCCTTTGAAGGGTTTGGATGAGAGATGTTGCCACATAAACCAGAAATGTCTAGGAGTTGCTGATATTTTGTTTTCAAGCCTTTTTCAAGGTTAGAGCAGTGTGATATATTTCTAAACCTGCAGGACCTCAGCAGACACTTCAGCTTCTGTTGAAGGCCTTTCCTGTACAGTATCAGACTCCCATTTTTTATCTCCAAGGAGCAAATGAAATGACCTCAGTTAGAGCACAGAGATACAGATGCACATTAAATGCAGCTGGAATTCACAGCTCTAAGGAGATGTCATGGTTTAACCCTGGTCAGAAACCAAACCCTGCACAGCAGCTCACTCACTTGTCCCAGTGGGATGAGGGAGAGAGTTGGACGAATAAAAATGAGAAAACTCATGGACTGAGATAGAGGTGGTTTCGTAGGGAAAGCAAAAGCTGTGCACAAGCAAAGCAAGACAAGGAATTCATTCCCCACTTCCCATGGACAGGCATCATCCATGTTCAGCCATCCCCAGGGCAGTAGGGCTCCATCACTTGGGGTGGGAGAAAAACTCCATCACTCGAGGTGGGAGAAAAATACCATCACTCTGAATGTCCATCCTTCAATCTTCCCTCAGGTCTCTACACTGAGCATGACACCATATGGTCTGGAGTGGACTATCTCAGGCAAAATCAGCATAGGAGACCTTGTATTACCCACAACACTGGATGGTATCCACTGCAGTTAATTTTAGGCATCTGACATGTGGACCTTTATCTCTGAAATACTGGGTTAGGATGTATTCCTAAACAGTGGAATAAAGAATGACTTTTAATACTTTTTAACATGGACAAATAGAACAGGTTATCACATTTCTGCTGTCTTTCCTTCAGTGGCTGCAAACAGCTTCTGGAGAAGGAGCTGAGATAGCATTCTGAGTGTCTAAACCAAAAAGGGTATCCATTTATGAATTTTTAAAAATGGTTAAGGTGTTCCAGAGGAAAATGTTACCTGCTGCCACCCTTCTTTTGTTTTGTCTGAGGACTTTTCATAACATGAGCAATCATCTTGATATGTCAGAAAGACAAGAGTTAATGTCACTCAGAAGGAGAAAAAACCTCCTTCCAGTCTGACAACCCTGAACACATGGTGAAGGTCTGCACCACTGATCTCAGCTCTAATGCTGGCAGCAAAATATTTGCTTCTGTGTCTTGTTATTACCTTGCAGCTGTATAGCCAGGAAAGCCATGAAGATTAATTGAGTCAGTCAAGTATAGTGTTATCAATACCCTGTTTAATTGACTTGATCCCATTCTCAGCACTGTAAGAAATCAGATGTACATTCTGTCTTTTAACGACCACATCTTTCCTCTCTGTAGAGCTTAGGTATAGTATTTTTATCACTTCATATAAAATATAGAGTTTGTTCATTTCTTATTGTATTGATAACGAGCTCCAAAATGGTCCATGTGTTTATGTATCTGAGTATATACATGTATTTTTGTATTTACAATGTCAATAATGATCAGTTTTCCTGAAGTCACAAGTGCTCTTGGCAGTGTTCTACCGAGAGTCATCACAATATGTCACACACTAAGAAAATGCTTATTGAAACAGTGAGGGCAAATATTAATCTCGACTGCTAGGGGCAAGTATTTTGGAGAGAATATCACTGTTTTGACCAAAGACAAATCAGTAGCAGAGACATAATCTGTTCTCATCTTGTAATCCGGTCAAAATTAAAATTGCTGAAGGACTATTCTTTACTTCTCAATGGCATTTCACAATATTTTGGCTATATTAATGTTTTATATAAGTTCTATTTCTATCACATGAAGCCCTTAACTTGGAAAATACTTTACCTATGAGAAGAGTTGATTTTCCAAACACACGAAATATGAAATTCAAATTTTGCTTTCGTTACAGCAAAAGATTCATTACAGAGTTGAAGAAAAATGAAAAATAATCCCTGCTGAGTACCTCATGTGATGACACTGAATTTTAGTACTGTTCACCTTCCTTTTGCCAGTGTACCAAATTACCTTCCACATGAGGTGTTTGTTATGTGGTTTAATATGACAATTGTTCCTTTTTCCTGAAAAATCCAAGAAACACAGAGATTTGATAATCATCATAACACTATTTACATGTATTACATTGATGTGACCTATCACTAGACTATATGAACCTTCTTTCACTAGGATTTGTCTTCCTTCTGGGAAGAATTGGAAGAGTACTCCAATATAGTATTTCCTTGATCCATCTTCCATTGAAATTAAAGGAAATCCTGGTCTTATTTAGGTGCTGTGGGCAGAAGAGACAAAAAATTAGATGCAATTATGTAAATAATTATAAAAATAGCTTGTAAGAAAACTTGTAGAACACATATTCTTGGCTGGCTGGCAGCATTGTATGGGGAGCTGTGGAAAGAAATTTGCCAAAACCTTGGGTACCTCTGGAAGGACAAGTTGCTTTCAAAAAGTAACATTTTCAGACTATCAGAGGTATAAAGCAGCCTAAAATTCTCCTTCCTTTAAAATAAAAAGCCCTTAAATTTATTTATTTTTTGTCTAGTAGAAATGGACACAACTCCATTCTGGTAAGATAAGAATTATTAACCCTTTTTCAGCAATGAAAACAAAATAGATTATGGAATAATGCATTTGAATTTGGCTTTTTTAATTCATGCAAACACTGCCTTAAAAATTGTCTGCCTTGAATAATTTGGCTTTACTGGACTTCCCATAAGAAAAGATGCTCAAACTCATCATAAAATGGATTATAGCCTAGGAAAATACAAAGAGAAAGAAGGTTAACCTTCAATTACCACAGTTAGACTGCAAATGAAAAATAGATTTAATCTGTTTAAAAGCGTTGGTACTTCATTTCATTTTGTAATATTTACCCAGAAAAAATATAAAAAGACAAACCTAATATAAATACTTGTGGTATTTAATATTTTAGTGTCTACAATATCTTGTCTCAAAATCCTATTTAGGTCAGAATCACCTGGTCATTTAAACCACTCTCTTGCAAGGAACCAAACACTCTGGAAATGCCAACGCTACATGTTTAGAATACAAATTATCCAGAGGAAGTCAAATTAGACTAATAGATTTAAAGATTCTTCACAAGTTAAAAAAAACCATTGAATTAAGAGCACAGTTGCTTGAATGTTGGAAGATCATACCTCAGAGAAGGGGGAAAGACTTTTTCTTCTCTAAAACCAGCTGATTTTGATCCCATTGTTGGTAAATACACTACCAGGTCCCTGTTTATAGAAATGCTCCTGTAGCAGATAAGAAACCCCTGCCCTGCACCAAATTTCCCATATCTCTCATTCTGGGCTGGCCTTGTGATACCAAAATAAGAACTGTCATTATCACCTAAGCTTATTATCAAATATTTCATGTTTTCCATAATATCCTTTCCTTACAATTCACCCAAGTATGTCTTTGCTGTGGAATTTCATCACGTGCTAACGTACAGAAAGCATTTCTGAACCTGAGAATAAATACCCCAAATTTTATTTGTTTGCTTCTTTGGGGGTAAAATGACTAAATTAATAACAATCATTAACTCTGTCTTTGATGCCCACCTTGCCTTGCAAATTGTTTGCCAGATGTTCCCTTTTGTTCATAGTAAAAAGTAAAGCTCCCTAATATTTTTTTTGCACTCATACAAAGCAAAAAAACCCACTAGAGCAGACACCTGTACAATGGCAGATGGTAGCAATCAAATGGGAAAAAACATTTTCTGCTCTTTACACCAACATTCAGTACATGACAGATACTTCCCAAATATGCAAAGAGGAGAATTTAATTCCCATAGCAAGGGATTTGGAACTAGATTGTGTTTAAGGTCCCATCCAACCCAAAGCATTCTTTGATTCTATGTTCAGAACAACACTAAGAGAGGCATGTCTTGGGTTAGCTGAGGCTGAGAAAACTTTCCCTGTTTTGACTCAGGTTTAAATAAAGAGATTTCTTTTTTTTTCCTTCCCCAACACCCTCCTGGGGAGGGGGGCTGGGGAGGGAGGGGGAGATGGGGAGGTGGTGATCGTGTGTGGACACTGCCTGTGGCCATGAGGACAGCTGGAGGTGCCTGGAATACCAGGGGAGC